>LUCM01003824.1:175978-192203 GCA_008360955.1 Fasciolopsis buskii
TCGTGCCTTGATTCAGCGCTGCATGAAAATCGAGATCGGATAATCCATGTCAAAAATTAGCCCTTTATTAAAATCCCCTCACGATTCTCAAATTTAGGCGTGTTACATTTTTATGTTAGTCTTTCCAAACCTGCGTCTTTTCCTACATCAGAATAAAGTTGCTTCAATTCGTGGAAGTTGACAGTCGACGTGTTGGTTGACTGCACAGGCCGTCCTGTGAAATGAGATGGCAATGAACATGAGAACAACGGATTTTTAGATGACATTGATTTCAGAATCATAATTTTTTGTTGTTGACCTGTACGACACATGAGTAAAATGGAAGGGCATCCCCCAAAGCTGCTAACGCCAATTACACGGGAATGGTGGAAACCGAGGAGCATGACCCTGAGACTTGGTGTGGCGTGCCACTAAACCGGGTCTCAATAAACAGTGTGGTAACCAGCCGGGGGCAATAAACAGCTATCTGCCATCAAAACAGAGGAATAGATAGTGCACTTTTGCATAATATATATATATATATATATCATGAGGTCGTTCCATGGGATCAGACGCAAGCTACTTCTTTGACCTGCATTTCAGAGGGCCAAACTTAAACAATCACTTTATGGGTGACGAAAAATCATCTGTAAGACAAATTCCTCACTAATGAGAGGCAAGATCGAAACAGTGTGACCTTACCGCTGGTAAAAAGTGTATTTGGCATTGATCCCTCTCCCTTCCGGGCGTTTTTATTCCGGATTTGAGCAGCTTAGACCGGATATCCGGTTCGCTAATATAAACGGGATCCATTAGCGAAATTACATTGCTCACATTGGTTGCGAAAAATAAAACCTCATGATCCTCTCATTTGTTGGTCAGAACAAATCTTTCGTTCCAAAGATGAAATGACGGTTAGAAAATGTACTGTTCGTAACGGAGGCCAGCCGAGGTTCGCAAACCTTTGCTGTTACGTAATTCATGGGTCAACGGCAGAGCAGGAATTTGGAGGTCAGTCTAATCGGATAATTTCTCAGAAGTACTGGTAGCGATGAGAGAAGTTTCTGAAATGACCTCATTGGTAAAACCATACAAAAGCATTCGAACAAGTGCGGGTTATTCGGGGATATAAGTTGACTCGCGTCTCATTAATTCGCTTCTATTATTGTCACTACTACTACTACTATTATACAAGAATACAGTGTAAGGGTCACCAGTAAACCTAAACAGTAAATGAACGGATTTGACTAAGACAGAAAATGGTGGATTTTTGCCAGTAATTCAGAGGGTACTCGGACCCGGGCGCTGAGTGTGAATAAATCCAGGCGGTTGGCCTATGTGCTGTGCATGCCCACGGAAAGCACGCCTCTATATAAGTGGTTCAAATATGTGTAGAAGTGCTCAGTCGATGACATGGCAAAATGGTATGAAGCCTTAACCCGGTGGACTGGTAGCGTAGGTCTAGTTGGACTACGAGACGGAGGTTCACGAAACTTCCCCCAACCGAGGGTTGGAGATAGCAGGTTACATAGCTGTGTCGCAGTAAGTGATACTCTTGAACACCTAGTCACTAAACCATTTGGGTTGGCTCTAAACTGTTTGTTGGAAACCAGTAGTACATCACGCAGCACTATTTCGTTGTTGAGGCTTTCGTATCGACAGATCGATAATCACAAATTGATTAAAACTCCTTCAGGAAAGGAGAGTTTTTTGAGCAAGGTCTAAATGACAAGGAGTATTTAAAAGCAGCTTATTAGGTTCATTTTTCCCAGCTTCACACACCACAGTGTTGGCAGGTTTAAGATTTGAGTTCCCGAGTAAAAAATATAAGGTCGGATGAATTTGGGCTACACTAAGTGTAGCCAGTTGCCCGTAGTCAGGTTACGCTGTGATTGTTATGGCGGTCTGGTTTTACGCATATCGAAATGTCAACTTACTCTTGGAACAAATCAGTGCCTCATCCCATTAATTTTACAGATACTCGCCTGTAGTCTTACATTCCGACGGTTCAAAATTACTGTTACTGTGATAACCATTATGGTCAACGTGTTTTGCTATTGTTGTTTGCAACAACGAAAATGGTAGAAGACGGAGCTGAAATTGTTTATTTAATGCCGGTGACTTGACCTATTGTGCTACGAGAAAAGCATTTTGTGAAATGGACGTTCTTCCAAAAATTACCGACGATACAAGGAAGGCAGAACTGGTATAGACAGGATACAGAAGCGGGACCACTAGCAGCACTGTGGCAAGTCAGACAGGGAAGTTCGAGTCCAACAAAGCTGGGTGGCGGAGAAAGAAGTGTTGTTAGAAGAAAATTTGTTTAGGATGAATCATGCTACCGCTCCTTACGTTGTGTATCACCCTCCCTGTCACGGTATTGCACATGCACACACACACACACACACACACACCACTCCAACGTACCGCCTGCGGCAGCCTTGACACTTTGGTCCGGGTGAAGCAGTAAACATGGGCATAAAACCAATATGCATTGACTCGTTCAGTCTATGCGACGCGACACACAAAGACTGCGAAGATAAGAAAAACGACGACGAAAATGGTCGCTACGACAGTAACGACGGCCAAGTTAATGTGGGGAGGTAGTAGAGCAGAATATGTGGTTGGATTTGTTATTTTATCCTACCGCTACTTTACTTCAGTCGTTCTGAAAACAACCAAAAAACTGTTGATGACTGAACTATAAAAAGCTCAGGTGATTAAGAATGTATGAAAAAACGCTTGACCGTATTTGTAACGTCGCTGACTGCCACCGCTGCTCAACCGCGCCAGTGATAGTGAAGGCTTTAGCCGAGTGGAAAATGATGAGGGAGGAATAAAAACAGTAAACAGTACAAACTGATAAGGTTTGCCGATATTTCGGCATGCCGCTGTTTCTAACCATGCACTCTACAGTTATCGCGCACTTATAATAAAAAAGCCCTTTTCTAGTTTAGCTGAAGTAAGAGGAAAAAATGAAAATTGGTAAATTTGTTGTCTTTTCTTGAGGTTCTGATCGTTTTGCTTGGTGTTTAGATCCCAGAGGTGATATCGTCAATGTGTGCGCAACTGTTGGCGTTTCTCTGTATTTGTAAGTGTGCTACTACTTTTGATTTGGGAGACCCTGCTCCAACTCTCTGTCCAAGTGGTCTGACCCACAAGGCAACAGGACGATCTCAGGTTCACATAACCCACCGGGAGTCGGTAACCAAGTAGTCGGTTCACATGCTCCGAGGATAGAGCTGGACATCCTTGAAGCCAAGTAGATTCCTTCACGAGAGATGCCGATGAGAATACAGCCGTAAGTTTTGCATACCGACCGTGGCTGCTTGGAATCAGGGTTTGACCAACTCTCCTAGACTGATTTCCAAAGACCAGCTTACTCGATGGAGGGGGATGAATATTCGGCTTTGACTCCGCACTTTAGTGAAAACACCTCCACAACGAGGTAATAATTAGGACCTCCTCAGCAGAGGCTAGTTGAGACGTGAAGTCATTTAGGGACATTTAAAGAGAAGTTCAGACCCAGTAGCTAACTGGAAGTCTAAGACATCCAACCAAACAAGGTGAGTAATATGCGAGTAAGTGGTGCATGTGGTCGTGGCTGAATTCGGACTCGCGATGAACGACTGACTTAAGAATAACTAAAACCCTAAACCTCTTAAGGTGAGTATTGACAGTTGCCTAAAGGTACATACCACCCGATGTGCTTCTTCATCACCGAAGATGGCGAGTAGAGTCTGATTTCTGCATGCATCTTAGATTCTATGACAAACAATTGTGCTATACCTGGACAGATCCCAACCGCGAATTAAGAACAAACACCAATAATTAATCCTTTTCGCGGCCTCAGTTCCTGCTTGGTCGTGTTAGGCGTCCGTCACTAAACATTCAAATCTACCCATACAAACTATATTTTGAGAACTTCTACCTAATAAGCAGAGGAAAACAGCGGTTGTGAAGAACTGTTGAGTTTGCTTTGAGAAACATGAAAAATTGACTTTATGTCGAATCGTTACGATGTTTTAAATTTTGGACAAATAATTCACTCTGAGGGTCACGTTGACCTTGTACAATGGCACGATCTTCGCTGCCTGGATCAAAGGCGGCGTTTGGACGCGAGAGTCGCGAGTTCGAATCTCCCCAAAGCCGGCCAACTTCCCCAGTTGTCGTCCCTGTTTTGGTCGTGAGAATTTCTTTGCAAATGATGTCCCTGCTGTCTCATGAAGCCAGTAAAAAGATGAAACAATGAAAAATGAAAAGACTACATAACTAATGCAGCACTGTTTCGTGCAGACTTTCGAGGTCCTGCGGGTTTACCATGTCCGACTGCTCTCGTGCGCTGGCAGAAAGTCAGCTTAGTTTTGGAAACGTGGAACACAACCTTCCCAAGATAAAAAGACCACTGTGAAAATTACTACGGCTGGTATCAGTCAAACAAATGCTTTGTATTTTTTTGACGAAGACTTGTTGATACAGTCATTGGATAAAAGTGAGCAGGACCGAAAACAGTGGAACTTGTGGGCCGGTTCACCAAGTAATTTTCAAGCCAATAATAAAATCATGCGATCAGACTGTACAGTTATTCCAGCTGCTTCGGTAGATACATCGCACGTCTACTTCGCCTTAGGTGGGACACAAACATCGTTCAAACACCATGGCTGCTGTTGCATCTAGGATGGAACGCAATGGGTTATACTGATGCAACATCATATAAATGCAAGTTGTTCTACTTCTAACTATTCAGTGGTTGCATAGATTACTGTGGCAAAGGATGTCGGATCTAATTAAGTTATTTCGAATCGGACTATTAGATGAGAAGCAAAGGGTGTGTGCGGTTTATAGACCCTGCCAAAGACTGGCAAGTTAAACAGTTCTGTGGTGGTTTTAACGGTAAGTTGAGTAATGGTGACTTAGAGTGACTGTTTGTGCAAAAATTAAATGTTTATATTCATGTCAACCATCTGATTTCATTTCTTGTCCATCGTAAATTGTGCCACCAGACCAGCCTTGTACACTACATGGACCACTCACTCTGCACTTCAGACTCAATGAAGGCAGGTAAAAATTCTGTTATATATCCAGCAATGCACTTTAGAAAAACAGGGATTACTACTACCTGAAATTAATTAACTTCTAAACTACGTTTTTAGATCGCAGAGAAGATAACCTGTTTAGCAACCACCAGGGTTGTTGCTAATTGATCCCAAATTAAAATTAAAGAAATTGCCATCAGGTAGATGGTCATGCTTTTGACAAAAAAATGGGTTTTGGCAGGCAGAATACAAAACCTGGAACTTCAACGACATGGTGATAGACTAGAGAAGATTTTTAACACTCCATGAATCGAACAACGGAGACTATGAACTTCAGTTGGTGTTACCCAACTGACTTCTCAGCAGGCAAATAAACAGCACTGGCCATTTTGTGGCGACAAACTACAGACATGCTTCTTAGTGTTAATTTGTAATGATACACTATCTCAGTAGCGTATCCCAGCAAGGAGTTTTGCACATTGGAAACCACTCAATTTGCAGTCTGACTGCACAAACGCACAGTTTCAATCATCCAGATTTGACCGAAGGTGACAATAAAATTACGGTTTACCGCCACATCCTTTATTGTCCCCAACCACATGATCGGTCGAACTTTTGGACTTCAATTAAGAAGAGGGGAGGCATCCACTTAACCTTTTACATTTTATCAACCTCCGCAGCCACCTTATCTATTGACCTTCACGTGGTTTCTTTGACTCCAATGGAGGAACAAATATAGGACACAACGTGGCGGATATATGTTTGTCGTGCACAGGGTACGTCCTAATTAAGGAGTCACAACGGGATTGTACCTTGATGTGGTGAGACGGCTTGCGTGCTCCATGCCTCAATGATCTGTACAAGATGGCTCATTTCAAACTACAGATCCAAGCGTGACCGGAAAATTAGTCGGTATGGTTCTGGGAAGGTGGTTTCTCGGTCCACCAGACCGGAATTCCGCTTGGACCGTTAGCTTATTTGGAAAGACAAGTGGTAAAATAAATGACCCATGCAAATAGGGTTCCATTTTACTGCCCTCCACTGTCTTGCAAGCAAGACTATGTTCTAACCAAAAATTTCTGATAAGGAACCTAATCATTCTGCTGATGAGCGACTGTACTCCATATCGGCATTCCTCCTGCATCTCTCACGAGTTGCAACAGTTCAGGTGCCAACAAATTTCGCTCCTGCGGAATTAACTTACTATTGTACATTCTTCAAGAATAGTTTGATTTAACAAAGAATGGAAGTGCACAGGACCAAGCAACCCTTTAAAATTAAAGCAAGGAAGATTCCATACGCCGCGGTAAGAAGTATGGCTGGGAAATTTGCTAGAAAAAAATTACTCGTACGTAAATCAAGTCACTTTGTAAGACGGGTGCTACACAATCATACTAGGGGAAAACTGTTCCACCACTGATAAAATGTGTAGATATTTCAGATCAACAAGAACAAGAAATTTCTCTTGGCAAACCATCAAATAAAGCTAACCTACTCCCAAATACTTATTTAAATTGGTACAAATTTAGGCACCATTCTACCACTTCCAGACGGCTTTAAAATGGCTGACTTGGACGAGTGTTAAAGATCTAATCAAATAAAACTCTGTCATTTTGTACCCTTTTAGACAGAATTTTGTCAGACAATGCAGCTTAAAATTCCCTGCTCTGTGAAATGCGGCGTTTTTCCATCTGAACCACCGAAAGCTTTTAATCCAAAGAGCTACGAATAATTTGTTCAAGTAGTTGAATGTTCGTTCGTAAAAGATTTTAGAAACTGGAACCCGGCTCCCAGTAGGATTTAATAACCACGCGTTCGTTCATTTGTCTTCCTGATGAAGAGGGAATAGACCAATAACCATAAATTGGCTGACAACTGAGTCCAATTCATGAAAAATAACATGCGAAACCACTAAGACGCAACGATTGAAATGTATTTTACTGTCCCATTTAGGAAGATCAGCTGCGCTGACCAGTGAATTTAGTAAACAGAAGCTGCCTTCACGGCAAATTAGTCTCACGTCATTCGCGAACACCATAGTTAGACTTTCACGTGGCACACCTCTTATTTTGCCCGGCTCACTATCACGCATGATCTGCTGAGGCTTTATGTGTGCAGCCACCTTTAGTCTCGCAACCATGACTGCTGATTTTTCCTCCCGTAAAGCGTGACACTATACAAGCAAACTTGCTCCTCTTCTTATGCTGTCTAAGCGCCCGCAAAACACCAGTAATTCATCATTCTCAGTAGTATTTGCATAATGAATCCTAAAATGGATTCCGTTTACAGCATTATTCCTTAATTTTAATCGAATGCCAAATCTTCCCCTCACCAGACAGCAAACACCTTCAACTAAGTCCACTTTTCATTCTTCTGCTCAGAACAAATGCCTGGTGTTGTGCTCGTCAGATAGCTGTTATCTGCGGAATATTAAATATCCAATTTACCAACAGCAAATTTTGACTTGTGAAGCGGAAACTCCAAACGCCTTTCCTCAAACCTATTTTTTTGTCTTCCCAACAGTGGTGTGACCTAGAATCTCCAGACTAAGAAAGATTGATTGTAACAATCCCCAGTATTCATTTTGCTATCCTTCATTATTCAAAAACGGGAATGAATAGTCTACTTTTCTGACACCTCAGTCACAGAGTACAATATAGAAAAAGTTCATATGATTCAAAATTTATCTCAACTGCCTGAAGTTTCCATATATGTCCGACTAACCTAACGACTATACTCACAATCTCAATCACATTTTCACTTCCATCCGTTCAGTATAATTCGACAATTTTATTCCCTCTCCTCTCGTATCTTCAGACAACTGCTCCATCATGAGCTAATTCAAATTTCCTCACCGCAACATGGTACCCTCTACAGGAAAAATTCAACACCATAACCCAGTAAATTGGAACGATTTCTAGAAGGATTCCTGTTTTGTTTTTGCTGTTTCTACTTGGGTGTCCAAATTCATTGGCATTTTTCTTGAACTCATAAACCTCATTTTCCCAACCCCGAAAAACCCGACTACTCCGAATGATTTAAACACGCATATTATAACGTTGCTTCTTGTAAATAATCAGTATTTCGCTACTTGTGCCGCTAGACCTCTGCAGTCTTCCACCACCACTTTGTACATGATATAACCAGATTGTAATCTTCTGTACAGAGAGCCGACGAACAAATCGTTCATCGGAAATCCAAACCTTAGATCTCACCTACCACTGGTGGTTGTATATATTTTGTCTCTTCTTCAAGTCGTTTTTTCGGAATTTCCAACTTTCGAATTTGTCTTTTACCCTCGTTTCCTCTGATGAGTTAGGTTGTAAACCGCACCAGAAAGTCAAGGATTTTACCTCCTGATTGGCCTCTGGTTCTACTGTACGCAGTTGTTCTGCCCCTTTTCTGGTTTCATTTGCAATTATTATTCTGCTAAACATCTTGTTATCAACGAGAGTAGCATGCGCATGCCACGCGGCCTGAACGACGTTCCTCTTGTTGTTTTCAGCAGGTGTTGTTGAGTTGATCTTTTTCGCACCACCTACTCTGCCCTTTTTTACATTTTTGCTATTTTAACTTTGATATAAAAAAGCTAAACTCTACTCAGCTTCCAAAAACGGTACCTATCTGACCAAACTAGCCAAGGTCTCACCTCGGTAAATTCCTTCATCCTGAAATTATCTGAAGCAGTTGTCTCCGACCAACTGCGTCCACTTTTTGAGCGCGAACGACTATTTAACTGCCGCGAATACAGAATCCGACGTGATTATTCCACTGGTTATCTGCTGGCTGTTGCCTTGAAGGAACAATTAATCTCGCTCGGTATCAGCAGTGTGTTTGACCGAGTTTGGTGCAAAGACACTAGCTAAAGTGACAAATTTCAGCCCGCGTATCGTGGACAGTAAACTCCACCAGCAACCAAATAACTGTCATCCTAGTCGACTGGATTTTTTCTTAGCCGCTGGCGATGAACGCTGGAAATCTCCAGTATTCTGCGCCAGCGTCCATATTCTAATTCCTAATCATCAATGGTATTCTCCCTACTACATCTAATCATTTTGATTTTTTTCTTACTGCACTTTTGGCCATACAAATGCCATGTTGCTTGCTATCGCAATGTCCACAACGCACCCTTTTATGACATACGGCATGGTTGATCGTGGTGGAAGGCGCATGCTCATCAGCTGCTAAAGCCCACCAGCGAAAATAACTCCGAAACATAAGATCCCAATAGGTCAGGCATGATAACAAGAGGCTCAACAAGAACTAATCGTTTCCCAAACTGATCCATATATTGGAATTTCGCCTCTCAGTTTTACTTCTGAATGCATCATCCGTAGGTTTTGCAAAAAGGTTCCCTTCAGCGCTTTGAAATCTCCCCCTCTACCTATTTCCCTTAAACACAGTTTATTCACCGTTAGCCGTTTTGACCCAGCATATCCACGCTTCGTCGATTTTTCTTCTCTTTGCGGATCATTTACAAACTTTCTGCTATGGTGATCTCCCCCGAATTTCACCTAACTTCGAACTTTGTGCTGAAGTCGGTTTTCTGCTTTACATCAGACATTTTTTACTCCGAACTATTTTCCATTTTACAAAGCTCAAATTTATTTAGAATTAAATGCCGCATTCATGCATGGGGTGTTGGTTTGTGCGCTTTTCTTCCGCAACTGATCAGCGACCCTGCCCTAACATCAAACTTGAGGCTATCCCTGAACGGCTGATGCACTAACCATATTCTACTACTACTACTTTGGTTTTGGTTCTTTGGAGCTCATACCAGTAACTTTCGTCAGTCTAGCCTGTTCTCAAACTGTTAGGTATCCTATTTATTCAAAAGTCTTGCATTTTTGCCTTTTAGTGTTCTTCACTGCAGTCTGCGGAATACCTTTTATCCGCGTATTTCCTATCTTTTTTCCTGCCCAACTGCAATCTTTGTTTCTTAAAATGCAGAGTCAACAAAGCGGTTTCTGTGTAACAGCTTTACTCAGTCCGCTTATATACTGTTGCCCGACCACGAAGTTTGCGTCTAGTACTGTGGATCACTATGTACCCAATGCGGAACAAGCAGGGAAACGCATCCATGGGTTATATGTATTTGCAAAATGAGTGCCAGTTTCAAACACAAGCGCTTGTATGTACAATTTTTGCTAAAAGGAGGTGATCTTTAAATTTCTTTTGAACAGACTTTTGAGCACGACCCGAAAATAAGAGTCATGCCACAAGAGTTACGAAATCAGCAGATCAAGGGAATTTATGAGAGTCAGATTAAGTACCAACGATATGCACCATGGCAAAAGTATTGCACGGCATCTTTGGAAGGGATTATTTTGTTTATCAAATCAACATCTGACAATAAAAGGGAGGCAAAATAATTCAAATATACAAAATATTCTGTTACTTAAAGTCGATTTAGAAAGAGTGCACACAAACAGAGGGTTTAGTCAAAGGATTCTCCGTAAAGAAAAATGTTGCTTTCACTATCATATCCAGAAAAGGATTAGACAATAGCCTCATAGTGGTAGGCCTCAAAGCGCTTCAGTGTGGTTGGGTGTACAACACTTCTGGCAACTTTCGTCAATGCCTTCCAAAGGGGTGTCAAACAAAGGTGCCTGTGGATAAGGTTTGCTAAGAAAACCCACAATTATTGCCCTATTCTGAACGACTGTTTCAAATAGTCTGACTTTACATTGGGGATTTCTAAACACCAAAAATATTTATATACAAAGCTGGATGTTTGAAGGTTGTCCCAGTATATCAACATCAAATGTAAAACAATAAGTTTATCGTCAGACTAAATTCGCAAGCCTTGTTGACGTTAATATAGAGCGGCTTTGGCAGTAATGAAAAAAGGAATAAATTTATTTCAAAAATCCGACTTGCAGAGGATATCCAAGTTTATTTTTTATCCAACACACCCATTCCCATTAAAAACTCGGCTCTTTGTCGGGAAGGCACAGATAAATGTAAGTTCAGTATCTTTTACTGTTGTTCCTAATTTCTTTTCATGAATTATTCAAATCGAAACATAAGACTTTATATGAAACCTATGGGGCTGCTGTAGAAAGCAAAATTGCTATTGACTAGGACAGTCGACTGGGTGGCCGTGAACGATGAGCATAAAGCTATAACTTTGTAGATTTAGAACAATAAAGTTTTATAAACATAAAACTACACAAACATTCTGGCGGAATGTTTTTAAAAAAAACTGGGATAATGTTATTTTTCACTTCTCAATATATTGCTCGATAGAGGTATGTAATTTATAGTGTTAAAAACCAAGAGTTCATCTTATAATTCCAAAACTTACCCTTTATGGTAAACAATTCACAAAGGGAAAATTCTTTTTTTCAAATGCACGAATATAAAAGACGAAAAGTTGGGGAATTGCAAAGCGGTTTCATCTGTATAAAATGCGTCAAGAAAATAGCTTTAACATTACGAGGCACTGAGAAAAACCAGGCGGGACTTAAGAGGCAGGAATTTCGTGTGTGTAATATCTCAGTACCGATCACCCAACGTGCATTTTTGTTCAACACAATTGGTAAAATCTTAGCCGATTCAGACTCTAATGACAAATCAGACATACCCTGCATGAAAAGTGGGGTTAGCAAAGAAAATTTTCTTCGGTTCTTATTCAAAAGATGATACAATAATGGTCAAGGATGCGGCAAAACCCATTAGTAATGAATAAAATAACACGCGTAACTGAGAAATAAATCAGCCTCAGTGTTCTCAACAAAATTTTTAGTTAAATTTAGTTCACTTCAGCTTTAATTAATAAATTTAGTTGTTACTTACTCAATGCATAATTAATTACAGCCAAACGTTTTGTTTACAATTACTTGTCTCTCTGGCCAGATTCAATTTAGTTTTGCTTACGGCAAAGCACTAACAATTCCAAGTTAATTTCGGACTTTCCGAACTATTTGACTGTTTTTTATTTGCTAAAAGCAGGTGGGTTTCGTCTAAATAAAACAAAATTGAGATATACATGATACATTGCAATTTCAATAAAATTTCTTTTTGCTGTTGCTAAACAGTGTATTGGGTCCCAAACCTAAAGGAACTGCTGACATTTATAAATAATGCAACGTATAGTGAACAGTACGGCTTCTACTTTTTCCAAAAACAACAAAACTGTTTTAGAATGATTGTTAAGCTAAATAAAATTTTGCGTTTTCTTCTCTTTTACATTTGCTAACATAAACTATGACCAATACATGAAAATGCTTGTAAAATTGCCAGACATGTTAACATACCTAACATCCAGAATTCGGATTTTATCGCCCTTTCTAGCCCCCAACTCATCTGCTTCTTTTGTTATATAGTCAAATATTGCAATATGATACGTATCCGTTTTTTCTGTTGAAGATTCTGTTATGCGAGAGGTCCTTCGGGGTGAGTCCCTGTGCGAAGAATTGACTAGGGATCCCAGGCTTGCACGATTTCCATTTGTCCTGTTACCAAACACTTGCGGTTGGTGTATAAGATACCGATTGGACAATCCGCACAATGAAGACCGCTGGCTGATACTCATTATCTGTTTATTAATACTTGTAGAATTTTCCATGTTTGCCAGATTAAACATTCTCCTGTCAATAGTGCCAGTGTTCTCGCTGCAAATAAAGACGGATTCACGCTTCGTCATATCCGACTTATGAGTCCCGTAATCAACTGTTAGTGGCGATTCTGCATTACTTCTTGTTATTCCATGGGCAATACTATTACCCGCACTATAAGAGTATTTGGGGAAAGAACAATTTGAAAGCATGGTATTGTTAAATTGGCGGGTTGACAGAGACTGTTGCTGGAGCTCTGGATGATTGCAGCCCATTTGAGCGATAAGATTCCTGTTCCAGAGTGAACTATGACTGGCTGGGGACTGAGAACAAATATAAGAGCGGTTGTCTTCCTGGTGGTGACAACGGCCAGATCGCAAAGATCTGCTCGCTTCTTCAGATAACTGGTATGTTGATCCTATGTTCCCAACCTCCATTTCAATGCCACAGCAGCCAAATCTCAGATGCGTCTCTCCAACTCGTAAAGAATTCCTTGAAGGTGATGAGCAATACGCAATTCTATGTTCGTTGTCGGCGCAAGAATTTGTGGAACATTTGCCGTTTTGACAGCTATTTGACATTTCAAAAAATGGTGATCCGTTTCCACAAACGCTTTGATGTTTCATCGGATCACAAACTGTGTCCACCTTTGGGCACGTGATTCCTGGCGGCCTTCCATCTGAACTGTTCAAGTTGCTTTCAGTACATAAATTGCTGCTTTCAGTTATTCCTCTGTGGAACACTTCGTTCCCTTCCGAGTCATCCACTGTTACTAGCGACTTTTTGGTTGCGCAGTTACCCATTCTCACTTCAAGAAACGTCTTCTATCGAGAACCCAAAAGCGCTTGTCATTTTCGTTTTTGCACACCGTGGATCACGTCGCAAAAAGCATCAGAGTAAGTAACTGAATCGGCGGGGCTTACCATGACCTTGAAGTTCGGCCCAGATAAGTTTGTGCAGGACAGCGGTGAGGTCAGCGAGTCTAGACGTAATCTTCAGACTTTGTGGAACAGGATTAAATGTTCCAGTACATTGTAACTATAAGTGCACAAAGATAATCCACACTGCTACTGGGTGCAATAGGTTTGACGGAATCATGAGGCGTAATTTTCCAGTGGCATAATCATCATTCGTCTTAGTGGCGGAAGTCATTAGGTCTCTGAGCATGTGCAGAGACGGTAACTCCCCTTAATGCGTGATGAGAATGGAAAAGCCAGGAATCGTAGTTTTTGGTGCCTTGTTCTGTGGCGTTGTGTTTACCGCCAGGAGAAGAAAGAGACGTTGGTTGTGCGCTAGCTACTGCAGGCATTTTTGTCAGCCCCAAAAAAGTTACCATATATTTTGGCCTGGAATAAAAAATTGAAGAAATCGAACAAACGAAGCGCTTGCTGTCAGTGGAGTCTATAAGAAGCATTGCCTTAACGCTGTTTTTGCAATACTTTCGCATTCCCTCAAACTTGGGGCTACGTGTGCATCATTCTAACTCGACTCTGTTCGATTACAATACGGACAACCTAGACAGTCGACCGGGGCAGGGAAAAGACAATTAGAAACGCAGAAGGTTGAGTATATTTTGACAAGATGGTGCGTGCTTGGCGTGTGTGAGCAATGTGCAGGCGGGAATGGCACTGCGGGGACAGCGTTCGATTAAACAGACGATCCGAAGGAACAAATCTACGTTCCGCTACAAATTTCCGAGAGCCGGTGTGTGGTATGCACTAAGTACCGGTGACTGTTGATGGTCGGAGAAGTGGATATTGTCTAGAATATAAGCGGAGAACAGCTGAACCTCATTTCTCCGGTTGGTTGTGTACGTATACAGATATGAGCTTGTTTTAGTAATTCGACTGCACCTCCAACGATGTGCAACAAAGTAGTCTATGTTGCGGTTTACCCATGGTTGTTATGAAATTATTGTGACCGGTGTTGACAAATTGCCAGTTCACAATTGCCTTACGTCTAGAACGAGCAGGTGATTCTCTGCTATGTTTGATGCATCACATTTGCAAAAGAAAAAAAGAGCTACAAATCCTCCGTGAATGAGATTCTTTCATGGAATCAGTCAATTAACTCTGCGGAACTTGGTGTTATTCGGGCGGCTGATTCCTAAAAGCAGTATGGTATTCAGAGCCTAATTATCGTTGCGCGGAAAACGAAAAAATGCATATAATAAAACTTATAAGTAGATTCATCCATTTTCGGAAATGGTAGAGAAGGCAAATGAGATTTGTGAAAAAGAAGTCACACGGGCCACCTGCGTACTCACTTGGGTTACTGGACAAGCGTAATCGGAGGCATGATCAAAACCTGCCAGGCAATATGCGCGCAAACGAGTTCAAGTCAAAAATCGAAGCTAGATTCGGCGTTTGACCAAATGATACAGGAAGGCATGAGGCTGCTTATTAGCAGCACGCTGCGAGATATCTCGCGTTCGCTGTATCAAATATGCCTGTCGCTCAGAACAAAATTTAGCTGGAGGGCGGTGTCAAATGCTGAAGGATGGCTGAAATACTTGAAGTTCATTTGGGTAATGCAGTGAACAGGAAAGTCTATCGAAGACCGAGGAAAGCGTTATAAATCTCATAATTCGCTGTAAGATCTGTCAAATGAAGCGTAACTCTGACTGTTGTGATTAAACGAGCCTTATCCGACGAAATTATTTGGTCAGTACGTTGCTAAAGATGAACGTGGTTATGATACTCAACGCTGCACTTGACGGTTAAGAGAACTACGTCCTTTGAAGTTCGTTTCGAGGGCATATTGTGTGGCCGCCAAAAATACCTACAGCGCCCATGTGGCACTTTCAGCGAGCAGGGATGTGAGATGAATTCGGGAGGGTCACCCCCACCATTCTCTTCATTTCAGCATCAGCTTACCATTTTAATTGAAGAATTTTTCGGAGACTTAGGCCGTGCAAGCAGCTGGCAGGTTTACCTATTGCGGTTGTATTATTGACCGCAATTGCATATCTGTTCACACCGGTAATCACCCGCTCCACGAAACTCAGATGCCAAGAAACAACAAGAACATGTCCAGTATAACAAAATCGCTTCTCTCAGTGGACAGTTCGGTTAGTAGCCGCCCAACATTCTTTAATTAGTGCCACAAATCAGCATTTGTACACCCGGCGGTTTTCAAGTCCATATTGGATTCTTTAACGTAAAAACCTTTGTATCACACTGGACTCTGACTTATAATACTAAGATTAAAATGTCCGTGATAAGCCGACTTTGAAAGCAAGGCAGACCTACTGAGCTGGACGGGCTAGTCGGAACCGTAGATTTGCTATGCATACTGGCACGCAATTTCTAAACAAGAATGCAATAAATATGAGGACCTACTTTCATCCATAAAACATTTCCGCAAAGATTAGGGCTTGCAGAAACCATTAGATTTCAGAGCCGGGGGTAAGAGGCAAATGAGGATGTCGCCGAAGGACACGGGTAGATACGAGGGATTATGTGTTATTCATTTCTCTCCTGATAACGCTGCTTAAAAGCTCATGGTCTAGGGACCGTAGGTTGGTCCTCGACTGCATCATCCCTTTAGTGGATATGATCAAATGTCGCCATATTTCATCTTGGTGAATGGCCTATGAGTTTTCAGATGCCACTGAATAGCGACACGGTATATTTCTTGAAAGCACTGAGA
>LUCM01003824.1:192896-203915 GCA_008360955.1 Fasciolopsis buskii
GGATGCATAATCGGTAATTCCAAGCAGTCATTTAAAATACGAAAATCGAAAATGCAACTTCTGCTCACAAAATAGCTGGGGAATTAATGGCGATGATGTAAACGGAAAATTGTTCCAAATATTGATCTGGAGCATAATAAATCCCATCTCGCACGGGAAATATGGTGGGGGTAACATGCAGGGCAAAATGACTTGTCTTATGCTATATTAATTAGGCAATCTGACAGCAAAGTTAAGGAGTATAATCTCAGAAGCATAATAAGTTTGAAGAAGGGGATTAGCTCAGCCTTAGAAAGCGAAGCTGCAGGGGTTATTGCCGAATAATTGCCAGCCCTGACCATATTACGGGTAAAGCACACACCCCTAAGAGGTTCGGTAAGTGAGCTTTTCATACCTTCAGTGGTTACAACCGCAGATGTAGGCAAATTTGAATGAATTGAGGAGCGCAATTTCGGAAAAGATTTGGCAAGTATCCTGAGTGGAAGAAGCTTAGTGGTATTTAGTTTGAGGCGGACAACCGGGTTGCAGTTCGCTTCCCGCTAGCTGATTAATCGTGGGCTTGTTTTGGAAAAGTAAACTTAAATGAACAATGCCATCCGAGGGTTTGCAAAGGGTTGTTACGTTTTATAATATGGAAGCATCGGGTGCTTTTTGTGAACGAGTACCGCCTCGCCCATGAAAAGCACCCTTACTCAAGGTTTTCAGGTCCCATGAAATACGGTCCATGAGAACGGGCGGGCCAGCCTGGTGAAAAGTTTAGAGTTTGTCACTGTCATCAGCGAAAGTAAAGGGGGTAACTGATGGACGGAGACAAAAGTGTGGCTTACATACTCACGGAACAGCAGCAAAAAATGACACTGAATTGGAAAGCAGCGCAGATGAACAGTTCTGGGAACCATAGGTGTTTTCCAATCTCGACCACTTAAGAACATCCCATAGATCAAGGGAGTAACGAGTCGACGATCCCAAGGAAAACGATTTTCAAAATGCATTGACTGTGAGGTGTACGACCAATTTTTGTTATGCATAAGTATACTATAGCATAGAAAGAAGTAAGCGCATCTGGGTAGTCGAGCTGAGACGAGGTGAACGGCCTTTGTTTAATTAAACCACGTTGACTATCATGGCGAATGTTTTTACGAAAAAGAGGCAGGCTATTGGGGTTCGATTATTGGTTCCATAATTTTCCGGATAATGGAAGTGTGGTCGACCAGTCACAGCTTTTTGGTCCGCGGTTGGGATCTTTCTTTTGTGAAAATGAATGAACACGCAGGCATCCTTTGGGAGGATACTTTATTGCATTTCGTCGATAGAGTTAAGTATCATGGAACCGAGCATCGCTTCTTCTGAATAGACAAAACAGGAATGAGAACCATGCTACAAATAATGACCATGCAGCCTAGGATTGACAAATCCATATACCCTACATGGAATAAGCAGACGACAAGTTCGTTTCTCATGTCCCCTCGCCGTAACACTCACTCCTGCGTATTTTAAAACGGCAGTTTGACCCTGTAATCTTTGTGAGAAACTTACTGTTATCGCTGTTTCCTTTTATTAATCAAATTAACGGCTGTCCTTTGTCGCCGGCTCTACTCTAGGCTCGCCGGTGACTACATATGCAAAGCGAAATCTCGCCGAGTACTCCACTTCATCATATGTGCTAGTTGCATATCCCTGCTGGGAAGCTGCCATCCAGATCTGAAAATCCAGTACCAGGCCGCGTGACTCTAAGACAGATCAAGCCACGCCAATGACCGAACCGGGCACGTCATCTCACATGAACCACTACGACTGGCCAAAACACCTCCATGCCTGCAGGCCACCCCGGTTAACCCATCTCTGGTATCAGGAGTCAGCATTTCACCTGCCGTTAAGTCACCATCACTAACCTTTCACTTCCCGCCAGCCCTTGTGCCGCTTATCCCCTCGTCACCCCAGCTCATTCGAAACTACAACGTATATATCCACTTAGCGCGTTAAGGTTTTGAACTCTGTAGTTATTCTCCTGTTTCTCGATTATTATTCAACGCGCAATCTTTAGTAAATAGGCTGCACACACTGCAACTACCGGTCCACGGAAATAAGTACGACTGCCCGGGCCTCCGATGAGGCTTCGGAAAAGGAGGTCACTTTCGTTAGTTATCGTGATATAATAAGGTGGAGGCAAACCAGTCGTTCGGGAAGCAGCCTTGTGCAAGTGAGAAAAACCTTTCTAGCCCTATTGTATGGTCACAATGTATTTGTTGCTTTTCGTTTCGGCCTGTAATTGTGGTCGATAGTCAGATTTTGCCCGAGAGGCATTGACGGCACTCCTTGTACCAGGATATGCGAGAGTTTATGTAAATTCCACGCATTCAAGTGCGTTGCCGATGCGACCCTCCTGAAGGCAGTACCAAAAGATTTCAATGCCATGATGCATGTTAGTCCACTCTCGTCTCCCTAAAGACATTCTATCATTTCCGGCCAACATAAACTCTGGACCGAGCGCCCCTACTTGCCATTATGTGGTAAAAGCTTGTGCATGATTTTCACAACAATCTCGGGCCAGGCGCTCACGTCCGTAGAAATCAAACTGGCCGAGTGTGACCGCTACCGGGTGTGAAGCAAATTGTTTTTGCCACCTTTTTGTTTCCCCATCGGCTCAGATTAAAGCTAACCATGGGATCTTTTGGGGTCAAATCTATCCTTTTAGCCGCATTCTCAATTGACAGGATTCCTTTTTACCAATTGTGCTCGCTTGCCTGCCAAACAAATGATAACTCCCTGTATTGCAAACGGGATCACCAAAATACAAACGATTATGTTTCGGTCCTGCGGGTAAAAACCGTTCTGCGAGGCAAAATCTTTTTTCAAGTGCACTAGAATGTAAGGTACATTATCTGGCGCATCCGCCCACAGAAGCCAAGTGTGAGAAAAAGTTGATTTGGATAACGTAGCAATCCTGGATTAGAAAACCCCGCAACTCGCGGGGGAGCTCTTAGAAGCCTTTTATTCTTGAAATATTTGAGTAAGCAGACATGTCAAATTGGACCCCGTGCACACTTGGATGAGAGGCCGATATCACAACTCACGGAGAACACTGGAGTTTAACTCATACTGACATATAATTACAAGTCTGGGTCTTTTAACTGGATTTGTCGGCGGAAGCGAACCACAATAGCCACGTACTGGAAATAAAAACAACGGCACACAACCGAATGAATCAAACGTCTCTGGCCTGAATGTAAACCTTTGAAGGTCAGAGGTAGAACTAACGGACATAAAAAGGAAAATAGACCCACAGTTCCCCGATGAAGCGCCGGGTGATTTCCACGGAGTGATTCTGTTTCCAACTTGGCCAGTCACTGGGTAAACGTTTTCGTGAGACGCTAAATCACGTTCAGCCTGTACTATCTTCTCTGGGCTGAGTACATTCCACATATGTCCAAAACGTTCTTCCTGAATTTTGTAAACGCAGCGCCGAAAATTTTCTTCTAAACGACCGACTGCTAGGCCATCCAGTGGCTGAGAAAACGAAATCGCGTCTTGTACACTTGTTTGTGGCCCAGCATAGACACTAACGCGTACCTAGTTGGAAAAGTCCGCTTCGTTGCCTGAAGAAGTTCTGCGGTATGCCATCAAATTGGAACTCAGGTTACTGTTTTACGGCGCTTGGCACTGAGTTTTGCAGAAATTTGCAATTCAATCCTAGACAGATGTCATGCATTGTCGACCAATGACTCTTGTTTAGTTTGGCTTTAGGGGTTTTGTGCCGCGTTACAACCGCCGGTTCACTGTGTACACAGCGTAAAGTCTTTTAACATGGAACGGGTGTCTCCAGTTCCAATGACGTACAATGGAATTCACCCTAATGCGTTAGCATTAGGCATATGGCAAAACCCGGTTTCTAATGGGCGAGCAAATCTTTTGCGATCATCCGACAGCGCAATTAGTGCTTCACAGTTTTGTGCTCTGACATGAAAAATGACATCAAAACATAACGAACATAGATCTATGATCCCAATTTGCTGGGTCTACAGTCTGATGAAGAGACATTTTATCGCAGTGACGGTCTACATATATCGCACGATCTAATGCTTAAGAATAACGGTAAAAAATATGCCTTATTTTGCACATTGATCGTTTTGCCTGGCGCCGCTTTTATGTTGACCAGCTGTGATTAGAAGAATCGGCTTAGTGGGTTCCCATTTCGCCATAATCTCTCGAAACCCATGATGTAATTTAGATTCTGATTGGGCTCAATGGGATTCCAATGAGATTCGAAGGTCCAAAGCTAGAATGGACCATAAACACCCGTACTTGCATTCGACGTGTCGCTAGCGAAGCGACTGATACAAAATTCATGCAGATGCATCTTTGTCTATGTTCAACTTTGACCCCAGGGCTCCGTTTGTATTGTGAGTGCGGCGCACGCTCAGCCAGTTTCTTCTGTTGTTTTGGGATTCATTCGGCTGTTTCCGGCTTCTTCATTGAGCAATTGGTTGCATAACGACAATTCACGATCTTACGGCCACTCCGCTTAATACCGGTACACCGACTGTTGTTAGGGCTCTGTAGTTTTAGCATGAGCTTCGCCGCCGAGGAACCGCACGCGCTGAGCACGGAGGGCTTTCTAAGAGCATGAGAAGGGGTGCTAAAGTGCAGGTTTGCGGAAAGCTTTTCCACCATGGGGAAGCCGAAAACCCGAAAAGCTTAAGGAGGGGCCCCGGTGGCTGAACCAGCAACCATCGTCAAAATTTGTTTGCATGCGTCCCCGGTTGTGCTAAGAAAAATGGTTTCGTTCCAGTGTGAAATCGTTGTGTAATGTTGGCTGAAACTATTGGTAAGAAGGCAGATATCCTTGTGAAACGTTCTTTGGTTTAATGCCTGAAGTCACCATTGTGGCCACAGCTGCCAGCTCGTTCGCCGTCATTCCGATAGGAAGACATTACTGTTAATGAAGTCCCACATGCAAATAAATTTGTAAAATGGCTATTTCCGGATCCGGATTAAGTTCACCCAGTGGCATCAAGATGACTAGCGGCTGTGATGTAACCGGCTTTCTTTGGGATGTCCAGTGTCATTAGTTTTCGTCAGACTAACCGCTGAATAGGAAGCTCCGGTCAACTGCTTCTCTCTCTCGGGTAGCCGCCGATGTGACCTTGTCAAATATCATTCAGCTAATTTGTCCGGCCACTCAGTGGAACTAATGGCTTTCACACGCTTGCGAGTTTATTCGCTGATCAAAGTTCGTTGTTCGTGCCGTTAATCTTCTAGGTTTACATCAATGATTTTTCAACGCAGTTTGAGCCCCCCCGATTGGTTTACGTCGAGTCTTTCAGTCTCCGGTAGATGCCGAAATTCTCCAGGACGACCTAATTGAAGTTGATCGGTATCATCGATGTTCCTTTTCGCACGATATCCTGTGGCATTACAGGCCGAATTGTAAAGATAAAGTTTTTATGTACTTCAGCGGTCTGACAAAGGAGGTCCAGCCTGTGCCACGGAAGACTTCATGCTAGCCAGCCTCACTAGCATCCCATTCAGTGATGAAGAATTTCAATTGGGCACGCACTTTCCAATACCCAGTTGTTCTGCCTGGGTCAGCTGGGGTTCATGAAGAATGTGTTGCCTCCATGGCCTCACGTACACGTCGGATGACTTAATAGAAGATTGAATGATGGTAAGCAAGTTGAAGTATCTCATTTTGTTATAAGCATAGCTACCGATTCAGCAAATAGTCGTTTGTTTATTAATAGACTAGTCATTTGGCATCCTAAGGCGTTTATACTAGTGGGTGTAGGGCTTTCTTACCAGAAAGATAATTTACGTTTGGGTTGGGAGTTGGTGGCCGAGGTCATGAGCAAAAGATGATGTTAGTACTGCCTCGCCGATATTAGGCTTTAAACAGGTTGAACTGACAACTGAGATATGCCTCCAAAGCAGGACAAAAGCCACTTGTTATCTCGAAGCACAAAATGTCCCATGGCACCACGTGACCACGGAACCGTTACTATGACCGGGGTAACAAGGCAGGGGGCCCAGGGATAATAACCATGTCAGACTTTAAATAAACAGACTACTGTGCTGCGGAAGCCCAAAGAAACAAATGTGATCTGCTTAGATATAAGCTAGAAGCGTCCTGCCTTTGATCGGAGAAGGTTATTGTCCCGCAGAATGTCACGGTAAGACTTCACCCGGGATACTGTGTGCATACTTTCTCGCCCTCCCTCGAAATGATGAGGCTTATTTTGCACGGTCGCAGCCATCAGCCACGCGCATGGCTAACGGGCAGGGTGGAAAGACATGTGATGACGAACTCTATGACCTAAGTCTCCCTGTTGGACGGATGACTATACGGAGGTAGCTTTGGGGAGGCCTTTAGATCGTAAACGGCTCGTGGGGTATTAGCCAAAGGGCTTTTCAGCAAGACGTGCCCCTTGGCACACATGGACACGGGAGGAAGCTTGCAAAAGCAATCTAGGCAGTTGGTTATGGCACATTCCTTTAGCAAAACTTTCTTTAATAGGTCAGGCCGACTACTTGGGATTTGGTAACCGGGCGCAGTGTGGTTCCATCTGAGCGGGCACTTGTCCGAAATCGGAATGGGGTGTGGGCCTCGGTAAGGCAACAGGGGAAAGTGTGTTATTAGGTTCCTGATTGTGTCTTCCGCAATCCTTGATTTGAGGTACTAATGCTTATGTTTCGTAATATCTCTCGCCGACAGAGTGACATCAGTTATTCTGTTTTCCTGTTTTTTTAACGAGTTCCATGGCACTGGAATCGGCAAAAGTGGATGTCCAATCGGAGTGCATGCCATTGAAAGAATTGTAAACACACAAATGGCGCTTGCCAAAACCTGTCCTGTTAAAACTGAACTGCACTTAACGAGGCAGTGAAAACTGGCGGATCTGTGTGCAGGATGCCATCGAAAACTTTTGTGGTGGGTCGCGTGCGGATCTGCTTCCTCCGGCTTTTTACTGGAGAAGGAGGGCTGGTGTGACCTGAGTCGTGGTGTGTGAGTACGGGGTGTCCCGTTTGGTGCCCCTCGTTCGTTCACGTCCTAACAGTAGACGAACAACCCCCGTAGGCGTTGTCACGCCTCGTATGGCGCGGACTGCTCCATGCGATAAGTTCGGGGTCATTTTGCATGTATTTTGCTTCGTTTTATTAGGAAAAGATAGTTTGGATCGGCTGAAGATAGTCCAGCTAACACAAGTGGCAGTAAACGTTGAGAGGTTGTTTTTACTCTTTGGTTCACGATACTATATGTGTATTGCGATTGGCGGCCGTCTAACACTAGGTCATTGCTCTTTGTCTCATTCAGTTTTCTGTTGACCAATGGATTCCAGCGCAGTTGGCGACGTGTGGAATCGGTAAACAGATGAAGTCAGTTGATGCTTCCATTTTCTACTTATTCCCAAGATGAAGAAATATAGAATGACTATCCCCTTGCTGTTTGTGCTATCATGGGACCCTGAAAATGGAGCGAAAAATGTGGCGAGAACCATGAAGTGAAAGACGGCTTCTGGAGGTAAATTATGGGTCCGAAATGGTGGCACGCCACGTATCGGGTTGGTTGCAGTCTTTCACAGGCGGAAGCACCGAAATCGCAGGGTTCAAGCCAATAGAGTACACTGAGGACCCTTTTTGAGTTTTATGGTCACGAAATGAATGGAAGCTACCGCTTTTACTCAACAGACCTTTGTATGCCGAATGGAGCCGATCAGTACCTTCCGCTCCTAGATTTGAACATTCCATTTGCGGTAGCAGGCACAACCCACGGAACAACTGGTGGCGTTGAACGATAGGATACCGTTATCTCTGTTACTTCTCGAATACGGTGAAAGAACTTGTTAAATCGGATATAACGAAGGTTATTGAATCACAGAGGTCAGTTGGCCGACTTGACACAGTTTGAATAGGTTAACGTGGTTAGAAAATGTGTTGCACATGCCCTCAGGCTGACTTTCCTATGGTACGCTATTCTCTGATGTGGATAATAATGAGAAGTTGTCAACATCAGATTCTTAAGACCCTAACCACTGTACTGTTCAACGTGGGTTTAATCAGACTACCGAGTTGAAGAGCACAATTTCACCTAACGCTAGAGTTGGTATTTACGTGATATATATATATATATATATATGCAAGTGCGTATATATATGTATTATACATTTTTGTGCGGATCATGTGCCATCGGAATCATGGCCGAAGGTGAGAGAAAAAGGAATAAAGTATGGTTAGGCATATATGCCAATTCCTCCATTCTCCACTTTCGCGTCGTCGCCTGTCCGTCGGAGTTCGTGATTCCTCTTTGGGCGTGGTATTAGCCAGCTTCCCAAACCGAACTAAAGGAACCCTTGACCAAACGGCCCAGTGCACTGGACTGGTGACGGATTGTTCAGTACAGATATCCTTCGGATATTGCTAATCATTCTTGATGTCCAGTGCGCCCTTCTGCCCCAATCGCCTCGTACACCGCCCGTTTTTGGTTTGGAATCAAGGTATAGCCGGAAACGCCCATTCGGACCATGCTGAGAAAATTTGGAGGTGATAGTTGGAGGTATCAACGGATGCGATCGAATACTAGAGTCTTTGGCGTTTTTGCAATCAACCTTTTTATTTTTCCGTTTTTTAACAATCTTTTCTCTAAGTTTTCGTTTTCCTATTCCGTCACGGTCATCACCTGAAATAAATTTAAGCAGTCCTCCTCTGGATGCACCCGCAAAACTTTATTTTCATTTTAGCACGCACTGCAATGATGAACAACCAGCAAATACAATCGTTTTTCCAACAGTGAGTTGCTTAGAACGAACGTTTATTCTTATTTCCACTGCTTTAGGGTTGATCGGGACAATAGTGGCAGTATTTCTCCGAATGAGTTACAACAGGCCCTTCACAATGGTAAGCCTTGAAGATATTGAGTTTTGGCATTTTTGATGCATATGAAAACACTAGAATGCGCAGTCACAAGCAGATTCACTTCTAGCGTTTCAAGACTTGGCAAATAAAGCTGGTCTCGGAAGTATTAGAACTGATAGTTTGAAGAGAATAGCAAGATCAACAAAACTAACGGACTAGTAGTTACTTTTCGATAATTTTATTATGTGTCGTAACAGGTCACAACTTAAACATTTGTCTTATTGTCTTTATATTGTTGGTGACTACACCGCTGGTTCTTTATGCTCTGGCTGAAATAGATTCGGTGGTTCGAGCATTTGTTTCTAACAACTGGATTGTTAGCGCACTTGGTCCGATTTTCTTTGGGCATATATATATATATACATATATATATGTATATATATATTTGTGAGACGTGTATATGGGATGAAAGCCTTCAGTGCTGTCGCCTTTGCCTTGCAAATCTGCTGTTTGCTAACATTTGATTCAACCAAGTCTATTGGTGTTCGATCATTCGTCCAAGAAGTCGCCTTTTGGTTTGGCCTGCTTATTTTACCCCACACTGGCGCTGGCCGGGCAGTAAAATCTAGTTTCAAATTGAGATCGCTCATGCGAATCCACCCACCGCCAATGGATTTCTCCACTCATCAGGTGGCCATAACCCCTCTTCCGAGAGGGATGAACATGGCCGTTTAATTAATAGGAGAATTAAAAGATAAAGCATAGGACGAAGATAAAAAAAGATACAAACTGATTGATAAAAATGACAATAGTTGGTTCCCATAAACACCGTGTCTTCACCTATAAACCACTACCTGATCGAGATGTAGGTGAGGCACGAAACTTGGTTGCAAACGGGCTTTCTAATGGCGATTCAAACTCGCTCATGTTGTCAATGTTGAGAAGTTAAAATTGATACTCTTGTCTCTTTTTATTGATTAAGATTTCAGAATATCCGTTCTGGAAATAGATCTGCTGTTGTTAATTGTTAAGCGATGATGTCAATGGGAAATATTTCCATGGTTTCATTTATGAGGACGGAAATGACTCGTTTCCCGGTTTATTGAGGTTAAGGTTTTTTTGTAAACATCAGGACTGAATGACGCAAGAAGTGTATCGAAAAATCGATGAGCAATGTATTGGTTTTTATCGTGAATGATGTAGTGTTAGTAACACAGCATTGCTGGCTCTACATCTACCAACAACGCTGTTATTGACATTATATCATTCACAATAAAGTCTTTTTATTGTCTATATATTTCTGTCCTTTTTGATGGACAGATTGGTAAACTGACCCATCTATTCATTAATAGTCAGTAACCGTTTAGCTCAGTTTTGTCATCAATAACATTGCATTAAAATGCTCTGCTTTTGGTTGCTTTCTTACAGAATCGTCTATTCAGGATAGAAAGAGAGAATGATACATAGTGAAAGATCAGCTGCAGTATAGTAATTTGAACAATTACATAGTAGGAGAGGGATTTCCAAGGCGAGTAACACCGACAGAGACATGGTATATTCGAGTTGATCCAGTCTTGTGACAGCATACCCTACTTTGAAGGTGCATCCCAAACGTTGCCCCGCGAGTTCGTTTTGTAAGGTTTTGGCAAAAGAGTTCTGGGAAGAAGCAAGAGAAGGCCAGAATAAAAGGGTGCACGTTAACATGGAATCTAGAGAGCTGTTTACTACAACAGTGCTAGTGGGTGGAGATGACCGAGTGCTGACCACCTAGGAGGTGTAATACGCCAACCCAGCTGCACCCGCACACCGCTGCAACCGAGCTGTCTGCCCGAGGTGCGCCGGCCAAAGCGGTGGATTTGACCGTGCCCCGCACTATTGCGACAACGCTGGTGTACTCGGGAGGTGAGGGAAGGAATGTGAATATGGTGTAGGTAGGAAATGCGAGATATCAGGTTTTTAGGAGTAGTTAATCCCAAGCAAGCCGAAATCGCGGTAGCCAGAGTATGAAGTAGCTGTTTACATCCAAGCAGAAATAAACGGCCTGAAAAAAAGAACGAGCGGCGGTCTGGCCATGCTGCCAGCTGCGGATTAAAGAGCTGTCAAGCATACGAGCGGTTGAGAAGAGGTACTAGAACGTATAGTGCAACCTACAATATCACGGTGGTGGCCGAT
>LUCM01003825.1:8980-35523 GCA_008360955.1 Fasciolopsis buskii
TCGTCTCTTCAGCTTAACGTTTCCGTCAATTACGTAACGCTCCCGACGTTTGTTGTCTCTAGCCATGTATCACTATCCACCGTCGGGCTCCGTCCGTGTTGTGCGCCAGCAATGAGCACATTAAGTGCACTTAAACACGAAATGGCTCGTAGTCCGCTGCTTACAAACAGTCCCAGGAAACTATTTTTCGGTCTTAAAAGTTGGGTTTCTTACTTTTGCTTTTCACTGTCATACTTGTACTTCCCCTATTGCTTTGCAGCATCTTATTTCACCTTCCAGTGTGCTTCTGCAACAACTCAAAATTGCTCCCACCCGCTTATCTCATTCGACTTTTATTATCTACATTTCCTGTGCATTATCCTTGTAAAAATTTGATCTTGCCTTGCTCATGGCTCTCGCAAATCAAGAAATATACAGTATTATTATCATTGTAGTTGTAGATATGGGTGACGGTTGGTCACTGAGAGTGAAACTATGAGAGGTTTCGCTAAATTTAAATGGCAGCGGTTAAAACTGCTCGTAAAATTGGGCGTGCGGACGAGCGGATGAGGTAGGCAAAGGTGGCATATTGGACCCGAACAATGTGGTAAATATGTGAACATATATGCTGCTACATGCATATTTATCACCACAAGTGTTTCAGTGTCACCATAGAGATGTTTGGAAACATAAATACTTGTATGTACTTTTGTGAATGCATAAATAAGGAGGTGTGCAATGCTGCGGAAGATAGGCGGCTTGAGTAAAATCGGTTGAGGCAGCCGGAAGAGCCCCGAGATTTCAGACAAACAGCTCACCAAGGGAAGCCGGCTGGCTTTGGCTGCTTTAGTGTGTGTAGCTATTAGCGGTTCGGCAGGTGAGATTTCTTGAAAACCCAAGAGACTAGACCCTGCCTTAATTGATTGCCACCTCTACTAACCTAGGCTTACCTCAAATGTACTTTGAATATCCATGTGCATTCTGCATTGAAATGAAGTTTCTCAACATTGTGGGCCTGCTTATTTAACTTTGAAAGCCATAAAGCAAGGAAAGAGAAGCGTTATATAGTGTGGTGGCGCAATTTGCAAACAAGAGCAGTTTCTGCTATAAATTTTGAACCCTTTGAAGTCCTGCAGATTGCCACAGAGGTAAAATTTTTGTTGCTTCTCAGAGCGTAGTTGGCATTGGTTCTCATTTGGCGGAAAGCGTTGCAGGTTGAGCTGCGGATTAGATTAAGTAGAAGAACAAGTTTAGTCCTCACATGGGGAAGTCATAGTGGGGCGAGGTTTGAAGATTTGCGGAGCACCATGCAGCTTAGTGAAGATAATCCTGGTAAACTTTCAGTGAACTGTTGTTGAAAAGTCGCAATCTCGTATCTGCCGCACTGGCGCTTGTCAGACCACTAGGTTGGACAGCGTTTAAAGAGTGGTCTTAGATGGATCTCAAAAATTACGCGCCTGCGCTTAAATTCACCAAACGTTCGGGAGTTTAAACCCACCGCCTTTTCAGCCTTCGCAGTCTGATTAAGTGGATATTCCTAGAAGTTGAGGAGATTGGATTACTGTAATCCCAAGCCTAAAAGCGTTGCAAGGACTAGAGTGGACGGTTGATATTTAAGATACCCTCGTAGACGTGGCACTCGAACTCAAGTGCACTGCTTTTGTTGGCTAATATCACAGACCAGCTTGTACAATAAGGTTCAAGAGATGGCAAGCTATGTGCAATATTGGTTGTGTAGAGAGTAGGAGGGTGAATTACG
This sequence comes from Fasciolopsis buskii, assembly GCA_008360955.1. NCBI lineage: Eukaryota > Metazoa > Platyhelminthes > Trematoda > Plagiorchiida > Fasciolidae > Fasciolopsis > Fasciolopsis buskii. Next base: position 10,719 of record LUCM01003825.1, read on the forward strand.
TCCACAACTTTCACATGGTCTGAAGACGGAAATGGAGTACCGTGCGCAACGACGTGGCTGAAGTCAACAATAAACATAAGTAAATGTGGAGAACCATTGTGACTCCATTGGATCACTCCAATGGCAATGATAATAGATATTGAAAGAGTTCTGTTAACGAGGATCATTCGTCTACGAGACGTGAGTTGTGACGAAAGCGATCATTGGATCTCCATCAACACATGTTTCAATTTTTAGCAGCAGTCTACGACCGGTAACTAGATAAAAGACTTTGGTTACATTAAGGGACATTGCCATCACTGAGTTGTCTGTACTGGCAGCTCTCTTCACTATGTTAGGTAAACCAGATCGACCAGCGTCGCTAAGGTAGTGGTTTATTGGATAAAGTGTTGGTTTGCCTTTATTCATTATTCCGAGATAACTGAGGTGAGGTTAATTGGCCCTTTAATGACAGCTTCCCGTCGCAAACCATTTTTTGTGAACCAAGAACAAGACAGAATCCTCCTGTTTTGGAGGGGAGTTGCCGGCATGCAGAGTTTAAATAAGCTAGATAGACATACAGCAACCTCCATACCTCCGAAGCCACGGATAGCGGGAGGTAAATGGTCCTGTCCAATGTGGGATGAAGGCTTCGCTCTAGGTAGAAATGGCCTAACGTCACCCGGGTAAAAGGACATGCACGAAGAGGATCCAGAACACTAGGCCAAATAAAAGTAAGGCGGTAAATTCGTCCGTTGGCAAACAGGAGAAAAAATATGCATTGAATGAGCTAGACACTAGTTTAGAGACATTCGTGTGTGCCCGTATTGGCGATAGGGGAGACTAACAAGTTATTTTGAAAAGGGTTAGATTTCACTACACTAGGCAATGTCTCAGATTTGTTAATGGAGCGCAGTGATACGGGATATTTCTCCAAAATTCTGAGAGACTTGCTTGGTTGCGTGATCGAGCTTTGCAATGGTATAATGCAACCCATCGATGAGCTTCTCGGAGCGTCCTTGGAAAGGCTGCGTCAAAATTCTGCCATCGTTATTTCGTTGTTTCCTTGGCAAATATTTTTTATTGAGGTCTCCGTTCGCCGCCACAACCGCTCGGAATTATTGTTCTTTAAAAACCGTATTGTACCTCAAAAAATCTGGGATTACAACTCACAGTTATCCAACAAAAAGAGGCGCTCGTGCTGTCTGGCACGCAGCTCCTAGATGCACTTTCCAGAACATGATGCTTAGTCAAGCATTGTTGAATACCAACATCCGTTTTATGTTTAGAAAATTTTGGATCTTCCCCTCATACCTGAATCACTGATCCATGCTCAAACTTGTATCATTTTCATAGAAGAATCTTGGTTGAACCTGGACAATGGTACTTTATTTGTGCCAACTGATAGCTTCAGACTCCATCGGCAGGACATAGTTCAGACAAGAAGATGGAAGGCGGTATGGTGAAACACATCAGATCCTGGTCTTGCATGCCCGAAGGTAATTATTCGTATTCGCTAAACGGAACTGACTGTCTCCTGGTACTGCGTTAGACCAGGTTTTCCTACCATGGCAGTACAATCATAATGAACTTAAATATTGCCACTCTTATTTTGGAATACACTTATATCTCTTTCGACTCTATTCTGTCAATTGTTTTTCTTCTTCTTGAGGATAACTTGCATGTTGTAATGGGTGCTTTCATTCATAAACCGACCCTACCAGTGACTGTGTTTGATTTGACTGTCCTCTGCGTTTCTCCCAACAAAGGCGACTCCATTTTAGATAGGGTTATCGCCAGCTACTGTGATTAATTTTCCCCGGAACCGAAGCCAAATTTCAGGCAGTGACCGTTTTTTACTTCTTTTAAGGCCCAAGACATATTTTAGGTCAGCCTCCGATTCCTAGGAGCAAGCAAATGAGGCCAAAGTTCGCCTACGAAGCGTTTCACACGACAGCCAAATATTCTCCAGAAATTCCTTTCGCTTGCGTTTGCTTGTTTCATTTTAAACCTCTGCTCAATGACAACGGCGAACGTTATGCGGGAGCGAAAAAGCAATGTTCAATATTTTCGGTCTCCTAGATATACTAGTAAATTTAAATGGTCGTATATCCTCCCAGATACTGAAATCTCTAGGAAGACTCAAGAAGTATTTCTACAAATCCCCTATTAACTGAAAGGTGCGGTACATTTTCATTCTAATAAAATCTGAAATTAGACACATCAACAATGCATTCGCCATCCAACTACTCGGTGGTGAAAACAATGGATTCCTATGACAAGGCATTCAATTGTTGAGCGAGAAGAAGCATACGAAAATTTCTGCGAATGTCAACAGCATCACAAACTTTCATTCATCCATCCACTTATACCACAAATATATTTGGACAGGTTGTTGATATGACGGTTGCCGAAATCTTCTAAGAAGATAAAGGTGATTCGTCTTCTGTGCACTAATACAATTACCAATGGGGTTGGTTCTAACAGTCTGTCCTCAGCTAGTTTAAGGCATGGTGCTGTGGCACTGACGGGTGCATTTACTTTGCTGATTAACTAGTCATTAATCTCCTCTTCCATCTCTGAATGCTAGAAACCTATCACTTTTATTCCCATCACTAAATCCAACAATTCTACTGCTTTAGCAAAACGTTTTCGCCCAATCGCTTTAACGTCTTACGGTCTTAAACTGACGGAGGGTGCTATACTTGAGCGCCTGCGTTCTTCTATGTATTCTCCTGACGACCCTTTTCAGTTTGCCTATAAATCTAACAGGTCCTTTTTGGGCGTTGTCGTCTCCCTCATTCACCACTTTTGTAACTCCTTAAACGCATCACTGTGATATGTGCGTTGCGCCTTCCTGGACTATTCGTCAGCATTTGACTCCGTCCCACGGTCTCCTATACTCCACAAACTGCAAACATTTGATTGTCCCAGTCCTTTATTAGCATGGCTTTCTGATTACCTTACTAACCAAACCCAATGCACACGAATGGACGGCAAAGTTTCGAAACTGTTGAGTAACAACTCAGGACTGTTACAAGGTGCTGTTCTTTCACTGTTTCTTTTCTCTACTTACATCAGCGACTTATCTACTAGCTCCCCCTGTCATCTGTTTAAGTATGCTGATGTTGCCCTCGCCCAAGCCATTCCGAACAACGATGATTTTCAGTTTTTCAAACAGCCTATCTTCTGCTTACGATTTCTCTGCACGAGCTAGTTTAAATCTCAACACATCTAAATGTTTCAAATGTCTGTTCTCTCTTCCCCGATCGGCCTACTCATCCAAAACGTCTTCCACCAACTCAAAAACTCTGACCAGGGTTGATTCTGTGAAATGCATAAGAGTTACCATTGATAAAAATCTGAAGCGGACTACTTACATTTCTACCTGTGCAAAGAGTCATTTCAAATCAGGAAGCTTCGACACTACAAGGTGAAACAAAGCACCATTTCCCGACTTGTATACCAGTGTTTTTCCAATCCTTCTTTACTGTTCTCCCGTCATTTTTCCAGGTTTTCTTAAAAAAGACTTTAAACTTCTTCGCCGGGGACTATCAATACAACTAACTGAATTGTCCCTTAATCTATGTGACCAACACTTATCAGCATGTGAGAAATTTGCTCACAAAATCCTTTCTGATCCCACGCATCCTCTGCACAACGATCTTCCAAAGTGTCACTTTCATATTTGAACACGATCCGATTTTCGTCCCATACCCTCCAGAATCAACATTTATAGGAAAACCACTGTCCTATATTTAGCACGAATTTTGACAAAAAGTGACCGGGTTTCAGCCGAATTCCTGAGCAGCCTGTTCTAATGTTACGATTATTCCTGGATGAGTTCTTTTGTATTCTTTACGAGGTGATGGGTGTGGCTTTTTTTACGAATTTTTTATTCTCGACTATTTCGACTGAAATTCGACATGATTGTTTGTACGCAAAGTTCAGTAAAATACCAAGATACCGTTAGATACAATAAAGGTCTCACCCAACCGTGTCAATCCTGGTATCTTGGCTTTTCCGCATGACATTTATTGATCCGTTGCATTATAACAATGTTGTCGCGGTACCATTTTCGCAGGTTCCTTACCTCCGCCCAGTTTGTCGTAATGCTTGTCCCTGTGCCTCCGTCAATGCGTTCCTGTCACTCATAATTTTCCTCATTTCCAGTTATTCTTGTAAGCTCGATTTTTTCAAGCATTATTCTACTAATGCACCATATATTTTCTGAACTAACCCTCTTTCTTGCATGTCCACTGATAGTATCATTTCAGTTCATTCTCGCTGTATTTGGGCGCATCTATAACTCAAAGGCTGCACGGAACTAGGCTAAAGATATCCCATGATTCTAGGGCCATCGGACCGTATTCAATCTCTAACGAATTGACGTCGTTCACTGAGCCCATCTGATCTGAAGGAGCAGAATTTCTTGTGTACCCGCGCAACGTGCATGCCAGTAGCAAAGTCGAAAATATTCGCGCGTTAGTGGCCAAAACAAAGAAAATTGAATTTCGGGAATTATCCAAACCACAACTCTTTAAGTTGAGTTAAAACCCCTTCTCAATCTATCACCGCAGAATTCCTTGAATAAGTCAAACCTACTAAAATTAAGGAATCCAGTATCCTACCTATCAGCAGTGGACGTAAGGCCTTCTAAATGCTCTTCCCCTTTCCGTCAGCCAGGAATAAGTCGCACCCTTTGTCTCCAGCGAACGCTTCTGTTTGCGAATATGGGAAGAGGCTTGCTAAAACTTCGGCATTTGGTGCCGTGACACCGGATTTCATTCAGGAAATGTCGTCAAATGTGATGTTGACCTATCATATGGTGGTCCGCAGTAGATGGTTCTACTTACAGGATCATCTTCATGTATCAAAGTTAATTGACCCCAAGGAGGATTACTTCTAGTCTACCCAGTATTCTATTTTTTCTTCTTACCGTTTATTAACTTTCCATGGGAATCATTTTTCTGGCAAGACTCTTATCACTGTCTTGCCAAGACTATAAGCAATTCACCTTTCAGTTATTCCAGCAAGCTATAGACTCTCCAACTCGAGCCTAAATCTAGAAAATTCATTCGCAGGCCATTTGTCGAGCGGTAGTTAAGTGCCTAAAACTCAAAGCAGACCTAAAAATCATCCTGTTTAATATATCCCTGGGTCAAGGTCGCCTATAATTGCTTCATTTTCTGCGAGTGACTTCTTTTGCCACTATAAAACGGAGCCCAGTTTATCAATACGCGGCTGGAATATCAAAAGTATACATTTATTCATATGATCAAAGATGAGTAGCTGAGAGATTCCTAAGGAGGGCCCAATAACTACCATCTGAACCCCTTCCCAAAAGCTCCATTTAATTGCTATTTTCTCCAGCCACTCACCGCGGACTTTGACTCATGTTCTTCACAAAATAACCAATAGGCTGAAATAGATGTGGAAACCCATCTAGACCCAACAACTTCCAATGCGTCGTCCTCTAGGAGGCTTCATTTTCTATGGTTTCCCATGTAGGAGCCTTGGGCAAACGATAGCTCACCAAACGGAGTTTTCTAAAACAACGGTAAATGCGCAACCATGTCATTTGACAGTGCTCCTAGTTCTCTTGATCGACGGAGCAGCCCAAACCCAAGGGCGAAAGCATTACAAGCTATGTTGGTTCTGGCTTTCCTGTAGTCCCCCACCTTTGCTCCGTCGGGATAAAGCAAGTAAATACTCATTATTAATATCTAATTTAATTAAGCAATACTTCCTTAGTACTTGTGAACACGATTTCCGCCCACTAATCGAAGCCTTTATCAGCCGTATATCACAGTGCCTAAACCGGGGATGTAGATTTCCTGCGAAAGTCCAAAAGAAATCCATAACTTTCGTACGCGGTTAGAAGGCATATATTTAAACAGTGGGATTACACGCATACTTCTGACCCCAAGAATAAAGCCGAACACCTTCACGTCTTTTCACCTCAAGGTTGGTGAACCGCTTCCTTAATCCCGTACCTAGGAACTATGGGAGGACACGGTATAAAGATAAACAGGGTTTGCCACCGAGTGTTTTCTATATGGCGCGTTGCTGCATGCATCGAATCGCTGTGAACAGTTCATCACAGAAAATATCACTGGCCTCCAACCTGGTGCTTAAGGAGCAATGAAACAACGATTTGAGTTACGCTTTTAGCCGACTGTCGTCCTGGGGGCGCCTCTCATGCCGGCTAACTCACCTGTGAAATTTTTAATTTCCGGAGATGCTTTCCTAATTAATCTGTGAAACGAAAAAAGGGCATAGATAACACTTCATTTATTCGGAAGTTTCTAGAAATTTTTCGATACCTCGCCCATAAGTATCACCGAATATGATAGGCTTTTTGTTGTCTATAGAAAGGTCAAAAACCGTTTCGCAGGGCTTTTCCCTTGGTATCCCATGTGCTTTTGCTTTCAGTTTGTATGTATTGCAATCAATTATAGAGACTATTCCTTCCCGGATCTCCTTGCAAGTCTACCATAGTGCCCTTCCATGCTGTCCAGCGTTGCTCCTTTTAGCCTGATAGACTCTTGGCACATAATAACACGACGGTTTTGACACAATTGGAGCAAAGAACGAAAGTGATTAATAATTCTTGAGTTTATAGTGACACTGATCCTTCAGGGAAAACCTCTTGTTGACCCAAATACTTTTCTCCATATCCGCTTTGCTGCACAATGGTGGCTTTATAACGCTCGCTTCGCTGCTGCCTCGGCACAGTAAAGCATATAACGATTCTCGCTTTGGTCGCTGTCTCTGGTTCTCTTCACTTTCTAGACTAAAGACGCATTTTTAACCATCACTTCAGCATCTGATCATACACATGACCGAGGGTCATAGGGCCAATGGCCCAGGGATGTGTTCCATGACTTTATGTATATCCTCATGAAATATGTACTGCAAAGCCGTTCTGCTTAAAAACATTGCCTAGGCCGTACCATTTCCCTTACACTGGTTAGACGAATGTTCTAAATTTTCTTGCAGATAAAACCAGACTGTTACAAACAAACGTCCAAGAAAAGTCTGAGAACAAAGGACGGTGGAACAGTCGGGAAAAACTAGGCTGTGCCCCGGGCTCGCAGATTCCAACAAGGTATGAAGACAAATTCACATCGATCTGAATACCTGTCCGACGCCCTTGGCTGTTTCTGCCCCGCGCAAACTGAATTGAGTATCTACACCCCAAGTAACAAGCTCTAATTGAAGGCACTCCCAATCCTAGGAAAGGCTAATTGCCAAAGTCTGTGAGTGAAATCGAAACCTGCTTCTGTTCATCGGGGTGGAACCGAATATTAAAGCATTCAAGGCTAGGAATGATCTGGATCTTGAGGATGTTGGAGGTGACCTGCTGTCTTCGGCTTTAATCTCAATGCATGATAAAAACTTCCATAAAGTGAGTATTTTGAGACACCCTAGACGGCGCTTGTAAACTGCAGCGCAAGGAACTTTACTGGTCGAGTTGCGCGAAGTCGGAAGCATAAACCATTGGCTAGCAAAGGCGGTGTCCACGTTTTGCTATGAAAAATTGTATCACACAGACCTCAAAGAACTACAAAATAGAAGAAATAAAAACATCTAGCTCGCGTGACCAAAATTTGTACCCACATCCTATGCCAGTCACCGGTAAGTAGTAAAGTCACTCGAGACACCATATGCTGGTGGACTCCCGCAAGTAAGAAATAGCCGCCATTGAAAACATGCTGCTAATTAAGAAGTGGGTTAAACTAGCCTCAAAAGTAACCCGAAAGGCCAGGCATTTGCCAAGTTTTACTATTTATAGCCCCCGGAACGATGAAAAAGGCACCCCGTTAAACGTGTGAAGGCTGGGGCTACGTGCAATAATGGCACGTAGAGTTCCACGGCCATTGCGTGGTCCCTCCTCAGGTACTCTTTTCAAAACGTAAATCATCGTGAGAAGTCACTTCAAATAACTTGGGTTTCAAGACTGGCTGATGCTACAGACATCCGCAGACACGGTCTAGGTAATAAGTTGGAAACTTGAAGCGACATTCTTGGGAGGTGACAAACTTGTGTGACCTACGCTAAAAACTGCTAGAGCTGGTTGCATTCGCTAATAAGCATTATACGTGGGTCATCTTAATTATGAAAATTAGCTGAAGAAGAATTTTCACTGAAACCGTGGTAGCAGTAAAACAATCGCGCTATATCAGCAGGAAAGGGAGGAGGAATATTCCATCGAAATGTCTGCCATCCTCGGTAGATACGGTAAAATGTAGCTGAAGGCACAGTTACACGGCGAACTAGAATGATAAAAACACGCACGCTTGCGTAAATAGGGCCAAAGCGGAATGCAACAAGCAAAAAGCAAAAGCTCTGGGCAGAGTGATGTCCAACAGCGAATCACAGAAAACTTACCCCAAAAATAGCCTTGCCACTTTCTGGATGAGGAACTCAAGAGAGAGGAAGATTGCTCCACAAGCTCCATGGCATTATTCATCAATTCAAGTAAGCGTACAGTGAGTATCAATTACTTTCCGGGGAAAACTTAGTAAAAGCAATACAAGGATATGGGTGCATTGTACAGTGGATCAAAACAGTTCAATGAAATGTACCGATCATGCGGTTCACGCAAATACATGAGCTTCTGCAGGCATGAATTGGCCCAAAAACACCGTTCTGTGTGGAACGGCCAAAATCAGTGTAAACAAAATGAAAATCCACGATCTGAAAAAGCGGGCGATAAAAAAAATGGGCCGCGGCAAAAGACTTTCAAGTCAAGCTGTAAAGAAATCTCAATTAGAAGATGGTAAATTCGTCAAGCGTAACACAAACCGCAATCAAAATCGTTGTCATTTGGCGATGGTTTCGGAAAGGAACATTTGTACGCCGAATAAAAATACAGAAGAAAGATTTTTCTATCAATCCATGGACCGAATTGGCCGCCACATTGCTCCCGAATAGCTGGCGGCTTTGACTCTCCCTTCTTACTTGCCCTGACAAAAATCCGAAGTTCACAGGACTTAACACAATGTGCCTGCTACCCCCGTTGCCCTAAGGTATAAAAGAACACATCAGTACTATTTCAGTGACTAATTGCTCCCTTGCTTGTACCACCAGCAGTCATTGCAGCAAAGATTCCCGGACCCCGCCGCGGTGACCAGAATAAGTATTACTAAAATGCCATGGATTCCGTTGTCAATAGCCTATTTCTAGTTTTCTTTTAGCCTGAGTTGATGCCGTATTTATTCCACTCTGTGACACACCTGACGAAATTTTTAACAATTGCCGCGATGTCCACAAACCGCTGCCGCTGCGATAAACAATCTAGTCTTCAGCATAACTGCCACCTTCAAATAGACCGTTCGTGATTGTAAGCATTTGAAAAGATAGCCGTATCTTTCCTCTTTCTTTCTAACTTTTCCAACTCTGATCGGGCCAATGTAACAAAAGCACACGCAGAAGAAACTCCACCACCTCTTTTAAGTGTCAAACATGGAAATGTGGCCATCAACAGCTGGCAGACAGATGAAGCTTCCCTGGTCTTTTTATTAATCTTCAGATTGTGGTACCCAGTTTCATGGTCCAATCCCTTTTTTCTAGTCCCTTCTAGGACGTTAGAAGTGCTGGTTTGCCCTCCCTCACTGCAACAAAGAACAAATATCAGGTCTGCTACGGGATAACGATTTCCCATTATCGCCCCAAATTTATACATCGCTGGATAACTCGCGCATGTCAGTGAACCCCCGATACATAACAATTCGTCGATGAAAATGAGACGGCTTCAGAAATCAGTATTCCATATTTATCACCCTGAATGTGGTCTCGCCTGCTTCAACAGCAGAATGCTGGCTCCTACTAATCCATCATTGCCAAACAGACCCGCAGGTGTGTAAGAGAAAAGGCTAATCAATCATGCCATGTTGTTCTGCTATCCTAACCGGTCTGAATACCTCCATAGTCAGTGCCACAGACCTCAGCGCGAAATGAAAAAGTTAACCGGGAGCTGTACTGTTTCACCTCTCCGTCGTCTGAGGATGCATTGGCCTACACGAGTAGGGCAGCAGTATACAACAAAGTAGGAATTTCGGGTCAGCTAACCGAATTCTTAACTATCTCTCACTAGACACCAGCCTAGGTACAGGGTCGACGCTGTTATCTTCTGAGTAGACATGCGACCTGTTAAATCGTTGAATATAGCCGATTGAGTTTCCAGCGCAGGTACAATACTTGATGGGACGTTGACCATGCAGTCAATAACTCAATGCACCTGCTGCGACCAACCGTGGGTGTCTTTATCCGGAAGAAGCCGGCCACCGGGTCAAAGCAGGACCCGCCTAAAACTGACTTCCTGCGTCCTGGACAGCACCTCAATTCCTCAAAGCAACACGTAGCCCAAATTGACGCGAAGCCCGAGGGAGAACAAGGATTCTCGGCAAATTCTGAGTTGCTATTCGTGAATTAAAAATATGTTCACAGCAACGATGGTTTCAACGGCAAGTCCACGTTACTATCTTGGCAAAAGTCATTCGAAAATTGAGCAAAACCCTGAGCAAAAATGAATGCTTCACGAAAGGAGGTAAATAAAAGTGCCCGTCAGTGGGTTTACTCAAATACAAGATATTGTGACAACTTATTCAGGTCCAGCAAACACTTTCCTAGGCTTGGAATCCAAAAGCCGATATAAATAAACGGAACGCCTGCACTTAACCAACGTGAGCAATACAACGAAAGTCGGCTGTAACAAAAGAAACAGGCTTAAGTCTGGGTTTATCTTGACTACACCAAATTTCCAAAAGAGTACATCAACCAGGGAATCTGAGGGCAACAGAAATGAAGGTAAATTTATCGAGCAGAAATTAAACAACTGCCTAGGTCAATTCTTTCAGAGGTGAACTTTGGCAAAATAGTCCGCTTTCAGAAAAATAAGGGGCAGCAGAATAAAGATACTGAATGTTCATTGAACTGTGCTATTGCAACTTCCGTTAAAAGAAGCGACATTCAGCTGGTGTTGGTTAATCCCAGAGTAGGCCTCGTTCGAAACTTTTTAATGCATTTGCCTCACAGGGTCAAAGTGTGACAACTAGGCGTAGCTTATCTCATAGGCACAAGATATTGAGCCCATCCATTTTTAATTTTTCTATCTGCTGGCTTCAACTGAGGGATGATCTGGTTACAGATCATGACCTATGGATCCTCAAGTTCCCCCTGCGATGCTTCTATGGCCGATGGCAGTCATGATACAATGGCAGAAGCAACACAGATTGTGAATATCGTTGTAAAATGGCGAACTGGAGCTCTATTTCCCCAGATTAAACCTTCTCCGGATCTGAACAGAGAGCTGGCGTCTTTCGCAAACAAGACCACCTCTACGTTGATGGAGAGTGACATTAGTCAACCCCAAACGAGTAAACTGATCTTTACTGCCCCAGCTCTTCTGTGTCTAAGCTAGCGCCGACTAGTTCGTGGGTCTTGGTCAAAGCAAGGCTGATGCAGGTCGGGGAAGACCCCATTCTAAATGGATGTACGGCTACCTGGTGATTATCGGTGGTTCATCAAGTAGCACCAAGACTGATAGTAGCGTCAACTGATATGCTGATTTCGCAGTGGCATGTTCCTTTCCGATAGTGCTCTCCACTGAACGTACTCCTTATGCGCAAATCATCGTCCTCTGAAAAATTGCGCTGCTAATTGCCAGTCTCATAAGTACAAATTTTTAGCTGCTGGGTCTTGTTTTCTCTCTGTCACTCTATGGTATTGAGACCACGAGAAGGCCAACGCAAACTGCGTACTCGAGTCAGCCATAGCAACCGCTTTTGTGTCCACCAATGGAGGCTCCTTACCTAACGGCTGTCCATGTGCCAGCTCTATTTCATGCGACCTCGACAACCGTTTCGATAAGGCCATGTCTTCGGTGGGTAGGCAGCTGCTCAGCCGGGCTGCAAAGACAGCGCGGATAGAAGCACCAAATTCCAACCACTTTAGCACAGTAATGATAATGTATACTTCGCGGTTTGCGAGACGTATGCGCTAGAGGAGATGAAATTTGTGCAAGGATGATGCATGGGAAACGCTAAAAATAAAAATTGAAAGGAATAAGGGAATGAGTGCAACCTGGAGTTACTGGAGAAACGCCCTGGAAAGTGGATTCAAACGGCGCAAAGGAATGCAGCATGCAAAAATGTGCCAGTGGGAAAACTAATTTTACAAGACTATGCAGAGTTTTCTGGGACTCTTTGCGAGCAGCGGAGTACGAGTCATTTTTTGTTTAAGTTCGATGTACCATCTCCGGCGCAAAATACGGCGGCAGATGCCGAAACATGACCGGAGTCCCCAAACGATAAGACCGTTAAGTAAAGGACGGAAAAGCTGAGCCGAGGAAATGAGGCGGAATGGTGATACGACGGTTGGATGGAAGTACAGGAAACCGGGAAAAACATGCAAAGTGGATTGGACAGATATTTAACAAAAATAAACGGCCGAAAAAATGCTGGAGATGGAGAAAAACTGTAAGGGTTGTCTTAAACTATCTGGTGAATATTTTGTGAAGTTTTGAAAATGGAACTTCCAAGACTGGTGAATGTATTTACATGCGGCTTGCGGTAAGCCGTACTGTGAGGTGCATGGGATGCAAGAAATGTGTGCCAAACATTTCTTAAATACACTAGCCAAGAAAGACGTCTATGCTATCATTTTTGTTGTCTTGGGCATTTTAACCCTAGGTCTTTAACTGTGTGTCATACAGAAACGGGCGTGTTATTTATAAGGAAGGAGCCCGCGGGAAAACGGCATTTTTATGTTTATTAGAGAAATCTTGTCAGCAGACAACTTCATAAGCCACTTGGAAACTAGTTAGAAAGAGACTCTAGGTCTTCATTGATAAGCGTAAGCCTGGAGTAGGCTACTTTAATATCATCGCCGAACAGGTATGGTGTGCCATGACAAACAACATTAAAGACTTCAGTAATGTATGGCAGGAATAGGAGAGGACCAAGTACGTTCCCCGGATAACCTCGCTGGTAATAGCACCGGGATGAGAAAAACAACCGCTGCTATTTAGTAATGATAATAATGTTGCATATTTTTCCACTCGCAAGAGGCATATGCAAGGCAAGATCAAATTTTGAAATAGATGATGCAGAGAAAACGTGAACAACGCAAATCAGAATGCATATGGGGACATATGCTGCTTTGGATTACACGGGAGGCACGATCGGAGTCTCGAAAGCAATGCACGGTGCACACGTATGTAAGATGAAAATCAGAACTAGAAAAACTCCCTTGCAGGATTATACAGGGTATTCTGGAGTTGTTATTGAGTAACAGGATGCAGGTCATTTCGTGTTTAATTGCACTAAATGTGCGTGTCGCTGGCAAAACACTTAACGGGAGCCCAATGGAGGATGTCGAGACATGGCCGGAGGTGCAAACGTCAATAACGAACGTGATGGACATAAGAATTAAGCTAATGAAATGAAAACCATGGAGACATGATAACTGGATGGAAATTAATCAAAAACAAGTAACCTTTTGCAAGGTGATTAGGGAAGACGCATACAACGACAATAAAGTCCGACGGAATGCTGAAGAAGGCGGGGAAAGTATATCAAGTCTATTGAACTATCTGGGGAACAGGATTTTATGAAACCTTTTGCAGAGTCAGAAAATGGAACTCTCAGGACTGCCGATTTCATCCCTATGCGGTTGGCGGGAAACTAGACTGAGATGTGCGATGGGTAACAAAATGCTTGTGTAAGAATTAAAATGTTTATAGATATAACAGTCAGGGATATCCCCCATGCCGTCATTTTTGCTGTTACACATTTTGATCTTAAACGTCAGTACGTGTGGGGAATTTAAAAAGAAGGCAGTAGTAACTGCTTTTGACCATTCTTGAAGGTCCACCTGTGTAGGAGTATCCAAGGGGATCAGCGACGTGGTTCGGATTGAACAGGCCAGATCTGGCTATCAGCGTCATATGCGCAACCGAGGACAGCGTCCATAGCCTGGGTTGGGTGTTTGAAACGGAAGAGAGACGCAGCCTGGCTTGTGTGCAAGCTTGGGATTAAGCTGATTAATAAGCGGTAGAGAAATAAAGGCAGGCATAGAAGGGGACCATGGAAGCTGCCCTGAATAACCCCATTGCTAATAGCACGCGGCTGGGTAAGACAACAGCTAATATTGACAACAAAAACGATCGGAAAGTTAACTGAGATAAGAGTAGATTTCATATTCCAAAGACCCTAATTTGGGCCAGGAGTCAGGAGTGGGAAACGCGGTCATACTCTTTTGATGTATCCAAAAATTTATGTCCATTGCCCACTAGGATTCAACATTCAGGGTAACTATGTTCAAGAAGTCAAGCTGATGGGTGAGGCAAGATCGACACCTCGAGAAACCGTGTTGGAAAGGGTGTGCAATATTTTCAGTAATTAGGAAGTTTACTGTTTTTTAACAACTTTTTCCGTAAGCCTGGATAGAACTAGAGTGTAGTTAATGGAGTGAACGTTTTCAGGGTCATTCACAGAACCCTTTTCATGGTGTGGAACACTGACGGAAGTCTTCCACTGTGACGGGGAAGTAGCGCGAGGCATGGGAGCGAGAACAGGTTTAGAGGGGCAGATGAAGCACTGTCTGAGCAAGGCGCAGCAAAAAAGGGTACCAAATGCAAGGCTTCATCGAGTCGTGAATTTGAAGACACTATATTTTGACCTAAACGATCGGCAAATGTGTAAAAACTCAAATGTGGATCGCATGGATTCAAAGTGGTTGCAAAAGCCCTGCGCAGACAAAGTGCACAGTTGGCGCCGGTTCCAAAAGGCTGAGTCCCGAAGTGGCACAGTAATTTCAAATAGACAAATGTCCAAGCAGACGCAAACATGCGTGCACCAAACCACCAAAGTCATTAGGGAGAAAGTGATCCCATGAATTCCGATAAGAGCCTGTTTTCGGGGGAGTGTCCCAGTATGTTCGCAATACCGCCCACCAAAATTCTCCCGAACCATACAAGGCAAAGTGAAGAACTTCGAACACAGATTCATCACTACCAGTCTAATCCCTGCTGTCGATGAAATCTCTATTGCCACCTGCATGCAGAAGTGGAATGTCAACAATTTTTGTCGAAGCCTTATCCAATCATCCATCCATCCCATTATCCTACGTTGATAGCTGATAACGGCCAGCAGAATGCAGGTTCCTCAGAAGGTCAGCTGGAAAGGTCGGGGGATACTAGGGTGATTATATCAGCGTCATGTGTATAAGAGCTGTTCTCTTTCATCATAGAAGAGGCAAAATGCTCAATTAATGCCGCTGACGCGAGTACAGTCATTTGCCCTGATATCCCTGAATATAACCAATAGGGTGTGAACTACGTAGGGCGGCGGTTTCCAGCAACTTGGCCGGCGTACCAGGCTGTTGATGTAGTGTAGTGATTGGTGATCCTTGTTTTCAAAGAAAGTCAATATTAGGCTAAATCTTGATAGACAGACGATTCATCTGCAGTGGAAGAACAAGCCCGTTTTTTGTCTGAATCTGGTTTGCATTAAGCAGTACCTTCTTTTTGTGGATGTTCGGCGAGCTGACCAGTTTCGGTCTTGTTTCTCACTGGAATTGTTTGGTAAAATCAGGAAAGTGACCTACAGTTGCGATGAATTGGTTGACGATCAACTCAGGATTGTCCGTTAGAAAGAAACTACTTTACGTATTGGTACAAATGTTGAAGTGAAGACGGCCCCATGCAGCTCTGCGGTATGGTCTGATGAGAATGTAATGGAAGACGCGACTAAAAAGGGCGGGCAAACTGGCAGTGATCATTTTCGAGCTGTTTGCTTTCTATGGAGGTGCGCAAATGCATTATGCCAGTCACCAGGATAAGATCAAAATTATCGTTGGACCCCGTGAGGAGCGCACTGTGCGAGGCACACTGGAACACTCGTGCTTTTGAGAGAAAAGCAGAAAGATATTTCGGACAGGAGAAGGAAGACTAGAAAATTACATGCCCTCTGCACTAGCCGGCCACAGAGTAGGATCTGAAAAATCGGCAGCGGTGTTAAGTGCATCTGGTAGCGGTGACAAGTTTGAATGATTTGAACTAGGTACGAAAAATAGGACTGACCAGTACGTTCTGGCGCCTGATTGCTCCAGATAAGCAAGCCGAAACCTGAAGGACAATAAAATTGGAGTGATGGTGCCCTGAGGCTAGGGGTCATCATTTCGTGTATAAGGAAGCCTCCTCGGTGTTCACTTATTCTCTATTTTCTGAAAGAACTTCACAGGCATCTAGGGGTGTTTCCTTCTCTGTTATATCCGGTTAGCCGTCTTATCCTGATTGGTAAAAATTTTAGCCACATACAAGCATCAACAGCTGCAGCGCTGAGTGGTAGATTCACTCTCCACTTCCAACCGCAATAAGGTGCTGGACTAGATCATGGGCACAGATGAAACAAATGATATCTAAATGAGTGAGGTCAAAATCAAATCACAGTTAAAAACTGCAAACGAGGAACAGGATCAACGAAGGCAGGTGAAATAAAACAAGACTGTGCCAGGTTCCACCACACGAAACAGATTTTCTGAAAACGCACTTTCTCAATCGCTCTCAATGGACGGAAAATGATGACCTGATCGCACTGTTCCCTGCCATATCCGTCAACGCTTCTTACCACCTAGTTGTCGGATCCTTCGGACCCGAACCACTTATACGTGAGACACTTGCCTTGCCCAAGTTTTCTGTGCATTTTCTCATTGGAAGTTGCCACGTCATCTGCTGACCACTGAATGCCTTCTTCCAATCCGTTGGAGAAATGCAAAATAGGGCACGACAAGGTGGACAAGTGTTTGCCACTGGCAACACGTAAACCAACCATCATGGTATACTAGGCTTCATGTGCTGAGATAATTTGTTCTCAGAACCGGCACCTAGTGTTAGATTTCTGACATTCACATTACTCACCCGGTCACTTCATCCAATCACGGCGATACCACGTAGACGCCGGTGATCGAAAACTTCCAAACGACGAACACATCCGACACATACTCCAAGTCTCGCAGCCATACAACGGAACTGAGTGCACAGCGGTATAGTACACACGGCCTTTCAACTTCAATGAAATGTCAGGCTGACGCCACAAGTGCTTCAGTTCAATGTAGGCGGCTCGAAGCCTTGGATATATGCAAGTTTAGCCCTACTGCTGTGCTGCCATTGTTTGACATGCAGATGCCAGCGTTCGTTAGTTCCCCTCTATCTAGTATCAAGTTCGTTACTACTGTCGTCCAGCCCTGCAGCAGCACCTTGCACTTTGAATGTGCAAAACATGCCAAACTAAGCCACAGAACTCGAAAGCCTACCTAGTGCATGGTCCTGCGTAATCTAGGTCGCAGTTTCTCTCCATTTCCAAATTCGACCATTACGTCTTGGAGCCCTCCCAAAGCAGTCTCCATCGCCCTGCTCATGTTCAGTGTGACTAAGTTTGACGTAGCCAATCAGATTACAGCTGCATCAGTGTTCACTGAAACACCCGGACTGATGGTTTGGGCTGAACACGAAGTTCAACGTGACGAATCGAAATACTTTATGCATTTTATGATAAACAGAGCACTTTTGATGTATGCTTGGGGGCAGCTGGCTGCAGTGCACCGCAGTATATGCACGGTTTTTAGGTGGTCTGGTCGGAAATTTTAGTCGTGTACGTCCATCGCTAAGTGCATCGCAGGGGTAATACTCAATTCTGTGTCGGAAAATTTGCTGGATTTACTGGCACCGGTCCTGCTTAGCGTCATCGTGAGTGCGAAAAGACGTCGAAGTTTCCCTTAGAAAAGCCGGTGAATAATCCTTAAATGTTCGAAAAATTCTCTAGGTTCTCTTTGCACCTCAATTCAACGCTTGAAATCACTCAATACCGTTTTCCTGAGCTTTTGTGCAGAAATCCCCCAAAGTGCTACTAATAGAGCGTTCGAGGCGACAAACTGTGCAACACCTGCCTTATACAGACAGGAGGACCGGCTAAGACAACCGACGAAACCATGCTATTTTGGGGGCACAATCGGACCGAAGGATTAGTAGGTAGCATGCAGCTATTCCTTTTTTGAATGCTATCATAGCATCAAAATGAAAGCCTACAAAACCGAAAACTCACAGCAGCCATCGTGGATACGCAGGGTAATATGACTGGAAGAATGGCCTCATTGTAAATTCACTGCCGTGATCGCAATTGCAAAATAAGTTATTTCGTGATCACTATGGAACCTCACGCGAACTCTAAGTTTTAGACGTCGTAAGACATTAAATTACGTGAAATTGTGCGAAGCCGTCCCGCTTTGCTGCCGGACGCATGCACTGTTGCTAAGGTCATCTTTGCTAGCTAGATTGCCGTTGGTGTTTAACTTATCGGCTCCATTACGACCAATCCACCACCTGTTAAAACGTATTCCTAGGGGTGACGTATCACATTCTCGGTAATTGGCAGAAAAGTACAACGCCTTACCTCTACTTGAAAATGGGCTGGTCAAGCACACAAACAGTGCCCTGAAAACGTTATTGGGACTGTCACCGGTGGAGAGACGTTTGATCGACGATCTATGGTACCCCAGCGATATTTGCTAGCATAAGCAGTCGTAATTTAGACGTCGGATGGACATATTCCGAGTTGTATTCACACTCAATCTGTGGTGAGCTTGCCGTCTACCAATAAGCTGAGGAGATACCCTTGTGCCCTTGCCTACCGTGCAGCGCCCTCGAAGCAGCAAACATATCAGGTGTTTTCTCGCCAGGTGGCACTTCCAGCTGGCACAATGTACGCACAAGTGTTGATTTGACCCCCGGAATTCCCCCAACTCGTTCGATTATCGGAGCTGCATTTGGTTCAGGGAACCTGCCCCGCTGCAAGGTGTGTCCGTCAGCTGTACCGCCCATGGGCGGAACCCAACCTCATTGACCCGCCTCGACGGATATCACCCACCGACTTCGTTCTGCCAGTGACCCCAGTTGGCCGACTGTTGTGCAAGTCAGTCGTCTTATTGCGGCTAGACAGTAGCCCCGCAACTCTGTAAGCACCCAGTTAACAAGCCAAAGCCACGCTCGCTTGGGACGCGTTGAAAAAATTGGGTGAATTCCCGTCGCTCCGCTGAGAAAATTCGGCGGCGCTGTCTGCGTTCTTAAGGGATAGGTTTGAGTTTCCTGAAAAAATTGAAGGAGAAATCGATTACTTATTTTCGTTTTGAAATCGCAAATTCTGCTAGTCCACCTCATTTAAACTATCTCCATCCGTATAGACTTTCCGTTATTTTACTGCTGGCATTCTTGGAAGTGTGGCCGCAGTTTGTGCACATGAATGCAAGGAAATGTTATGAAAATATATGGCTTTCCTTATTCGGCGGCTTACTAAGCTGTCAACTGGTAGCAACACAATAATGATCCGTGTATATTTCTCGATTACTCATTGTCGTTTGCAGGGCATGGTAAAATTTGTATGATAATGGCACGGAGGGAGAAGGGAAACAAATACCAGGAGTGAAAATTGATTGTATGTGCTCCCGTAAATAACGCAAGCGCGATCAGAATCTGGGATTTGATACGCTAGGCGGAAGCCTTACAATTACAAATGAAAGCTGAGCAATCATTTGCCAGGTTGAGACAAGACCTTTTGGAACTTAATATCATTAGTGGATTGTGATTCATTTAGCGGTTAAATGCAGCAAATTCTGGTATCGCAGGCGCAAACTTTAGCCGGAAAGCGATGGCGGACGTTTCGATATGGCCAGAGACCTCGAAAATCGAGAGGTTAACACAATGGACACAACAAGGAATATAAGGACCCATATGGATATGATAATCCTATGGAGATTCATCTAAACGAGAAAACACATCCAGTAAGCTGGCATTTAATTACAATAAAAGGCTGGTATAATGCTAGAGAAGAAGCAGCCGGTAACAGTCAAGTTTAAGCCATACTATTTAAGGGATCAAATTTTCTGATGAATCGTGGGCAGAGAAAATTAAACCCGCAAGAATGTTTACTGAATTCTTAAGGTTGAGGGTGGACTGGACTGGGAGGCGTGACAGGAGGTAAACGAGTTTATGCAAGAAGCAAAATAAGTCTTTACATACACTTGTCATCAATGACCTCATTGTTGTCAGTTTAGCTGTTGGAGTGTTTTTCTGGTACTAGGAGTGGTCGCATAGTCGAAAGCCATTCCAGTTGCACTAATAGCGGTGGTTTGGCCAGTTTTATTGGTCCATCTGAGGGTGGGTGCCGGGAGCGGTCAACGACGTTATTTGGTTGGTGTTTGGTTTGAGCGTACGTGGACTGTGATGCCAGATCTGGCTGGCAACCTCTTTGCCAGGATTAACAACTACCTCATGGACTTCGTTGGAGCCGTCGGTGACGAGATCTGTATTGCATCTGCAGTTTCTTTTAACCGGTAAATATGGGCTTCAGTCAGTGGCGAGCCTCAAGAAGAGATGGAGAGGTAGGAAGGGGCAGTCTGGAACTTCTTCCAGCTGGCGAAAAAGTGAATAGACAAAATGGAAATAATGATAACACTTAAACTTTTTCAGGGTCCAGACGGCTGTCTTTAACTGCAAGGAAGGATAGATTAGTTCGTTGACTTGGATGCTTCTGCTTACTGCTTATAAAGCGCACGGTCCAGCTTGTCCGAGGCTGAATGGTCCTCATTCGTAAGTCGTTTTTCAGTCAACCGATTTCAATTGTCTGTTGGGATGGCAAGCGCAAGAGTAAAGGAAAAAGTCATTATTTGCCCCGTTTACGAAATTCGACTGGCCTACGCGTCCTCTGCACATACGACGGGATATCATTTATAACTAAACATGCATGAGTTATCATCCACGCTACTACTTCGGATCGCCAGGAAAGGCCACCAGTGAAAGGAATCGCGGATGAAAGTAAGCCGGTTGTTAGAACAGCAGTTTCCAGGGAAGGTTACAAAGAGTTTGGGAGAAGGAATCATGAAAATGTTTTGTATTTAAAAGAAACTTGCGCCAAATAGCAGCTTCAGTAAGCTTCAGTGATTATTCAAGAAAGAAAGGAATACAATGGCAGCTGTTCTAAGCGTCAGTATAAGGGCCAGCTATGCTTTAGGGGTATGGGGCGGGATGAAAACTTGAGAGCGAGTGGTGAGGCTTAAGTGGGCAGTCCGATACGATGACCCCCAGAACTCTCTACAATGCGCTCCTTTTTCACCGATGCCTTCTTTACCTTGGAAAGTGGGGATAATACTTAACGTGGAGCACAGGGAAGTATTACACCTACAAACAAATATAAAAATGCATTGATATGCACAGAGGTTGGAATGCTGCATTCATATGAATGCTGTAAAATCCACATCGCAGTAAAAAATGCACCCATTATTATTCCGTTGGTTTAACTGGTTCATCGGTAATGTACAAACATCTTGAGAATATGGATCGGTTAGACTGAGAGATCTGACATGTCGTTACCGGAGCAACAGTGGATCATTATTCTGATTGATCGGGATCGCTAAGGCAGTGGACACGATTTCGCCTTAAACATTTTCCAATTCAATCTCTGATCATGCCGAAGGGACAGAAAGTCGCCGTTGTGTTCTGCTCGTCAACAGGATTAGAAGTGGGTTAGCCAAAGATTGCAAAATCACGCCAGATCTCCCAATATAACCCATAGGTCCTCTCGGGATATTTTTACTCAGCCGGTAAACTAGTTAAACCGACGCAATAATAAAAGGTTCACCTCGTGCCACGAAGCCAGTTACACATGTGGATGCACCTTTCCAGTTCCCAAATATTTGCTGTTACAATTCTTAAATTTCGGTCACTCACTGTCAGCACCTGAAAATTTTATTCGTTCAGCTGTACAGCACTTAATACGAGCTTCATTGTTACGGTGTTTTCATGTGCAACAATCATGAGTTTTTAGGTATACACTAACGTACACAAGTGTGTGCTTACATGGGTTGAGCTAGACCCATTCGACTAATGATCACATAATCACAGATATATGTATATACTTTTGAGAAATGTGCGTCGCATCGTTCACCTCCGAAGTTCTTGGGCATCTCCCCGAGCCCTACATTTAAGAAACCAGCGATTGATGATTTTTCTGCATGGCGCATGGGTTGCTACGGAATTAGCGACACCGATAGAACCGTGTCGACTGTAGTGGAAATTTTGTATATTTCCCAGTCACAACCATTCGCTGTTGAGACACTGCAATGCGCGTTCGACTTCCAATTAAGCAGTTGCCAATCAATCAGCTGGGCAGACTGCGTACTGTTGCCGACAGACCACTGTTTAGATAGCCCTCCAAATTCGCAAACTGAAAGTAAGATCGTTTGGACTAGGAAACTTGCAAACCCGTTTTATGCTTCCGGAGGTCATTTGGATTTCGCAGTTCTCCTGACATATTATATCTCCCTGAGTTTGGCAAAAAGGGAATGACAAGCTTACCCTAACAGCCAAATGAATGCCTTTGGCCTTCAGAATCTATTCGAGTAAATTCATCGAAGCTACTAAAACGGACCACCAAATCGGATGGTTAACCAAGGAGTGTTGCTCTGAATGGCTGTGCGACAAGTCTCACAATATCTGTTTATTGCTCGTTGCTCGAAAAGTTCAGGAGTTAGAAAAATCCTAATGAACTGCCGAATAAAGTATGCTTACTCGGGTGGAGTGCTGCGATTCGCAATGATGTTGGCCTTGGAAAATTAAAAGCGAGGCCGCTAGACTCTATTGATGGTCGCCAAAACGAGGAATTTCCAAAATCAAACTGACAATTTACTCGAACAAGTAGATGATCGAAAGTGGTGAAGCTGGTACTTTATCAAAAGTCACCTCTCGCTTGATTTCTTGCACTAGGTTTTAAGGATGTCATGCACTTTATTATATGCAATGCTCTGAATGCATTTACTTTAAAAAATTATCCCGAAAAGCCCTCTTCCTGAAGAATACAGGCCAATGATGGTGTATTACACGTTATAGCTCTCGGAGGGACGACCGTTCAAATACAATATTGAAAATAATCTTGCAAAGTTTGAGCAGTTCATAAATAGTCTTCTGTATGTAGGCATCTACAGAGTGTAGCTAGGTGGAACCACAATGAAGCCCAATATTTATGATGGAATGAACGGGAGACCGCACTACCTTCGCCAGAATTGGCCAGATTTGAACGGCACAGCAACATCCAGTTCAGATTAAGCCACAAATCCACAGTCACCAGACTTAGCTCTTCAATCATCCCATCCATAAAGCAGACGCAGACCTGCATACCGCCCCAAAGTTCCTCTTTGCTTTCTCTTGAAGTGTCCGGAACCGCTCAGGGCTGGGCAGGGATGTATGCAGGCAAGCAATGGCTCATATTTTCACTGCTTAATAGTCATCTGGGATGTGACAAACATCCACGATGGTCACTGTATAAAAGAGCCCCAGCTTATATGAGCAGAAACTGTCTTTTCCAGTTGCGTTTCACTTGATAATTTGCAAAAGGTTCGAGAATAGCATGTTTACTAGCCATCACCAGTCGTCCACCTAGACACAGATGTAGCAGCAACAATGAATTCACTCCCATTTTATGCCGTCGGTTATGTAGTAATGAGTTCCTTTGGTGTCGACGACAGGCTGTAGTCCCCATTCTCCATTAATTTAGGTGTGTCAGATGCATGTGGATCTTCTGTGGTATGAACAACGGGCATGAGCAAACCAATCAAAGAATTGCGATCTCTGATAATGCGTCCGGCGTTGCCGTGATAAAACATCCTCATATATCGCACAATTTTCAAGCGATTCTAGCTCGACCCGTTCATGATGTTTCTTCTACACGTTGTCATCGAACAATCAAGCGACATATTAGAAAAGCGTTTAAAAAATCAAGTGGTCAAACATGTCAGGATCAGTAGATGAATTCCAAAAGACACGATCGAAATTGCGCTTGCATCAACATATACGCAAATTATGGAAATGTCGCAAAGGCAGCACGAAAGAAATATTAAATTAAAAGCGTGCGTAAACGAATCTGCCACCAAATGCACTCAAGTAACAAATAACAAAAATGTTTGCTCAGTGTCCCCACCACCGGACAAGCTGATGAGCGGGACCTACAGGTGCTCGCAGGGCCTAACGCGAATCTGGTATTGCGTTTGCTTGCCCTTAATCTGTGTGATTACTTTTGCCTCACTTTGGCTCGGCTCGGTACGATAGCAATACTAACAACCCTGACACTCGGCATGTACAATGAGAAGACGGCCAGAAGCGGCGGACCCTGGAGTGTATTTTTAGCAGGAGCACGGGAGCGATGCGTGCGTGTTCAAAGCGCACATCGCGACTGCGGTTGGCCGTCAACGTTCGGTTACGCAAGCTATCCCGTGCCATGCGGAACATGCTGAAAATTGGCGGACGCCTTGAGGCCTTGACGACTTTCCTCAATTGAAACAAAAATAGGCCACTCTTCTAGTGGCCTCACGTGTCTTGGTTGTCCGGAACTGACCGTGCGCCGGACACAAACTGAAAAAACATTGAGAGGTGAATGCGGAGGGTGTGATCCCCTTACCAAGCTGCGCCAGCACTTCGTTGCAGCCGATCTGCCGGGCCGATGTGAGAAGATCAAAACGGTTGACCCAATCGCGTCCCACACCCGCGGGTCTCACTTCTCTTCCAGAATTTTTGCCAGGCGGGTTGAATTTAAATGTTTGATTTGGGGTACTATTTGTCTTCTGGCGGGCGTACGATTTCGATCAAGGGACCGATGGCTGCAATGCCGGAGTCCGTGGAAATGCCTCGGCCCTAGGGTTCTCCTGAGAAAAGGTGAGACAAAAACAGACTGGTAGAAACGGTGCTCGTGAGCACCGGTGGATGCCCTATGTGGCG
>LUCM01003826.1:5000-14730 GCA_008360955.1 Fasciolopsis buskii
TTTCTTTTTTTTTTTTTCCCTTTTTTTTTTTTTTTTTTTTTTTTTTTTTCTTTCTTTCTTCCTTTTTTTTTTTTTTCCCTTCTTTTTTTTTTTTTTTTTTTTTTTTCTCTTTTTTTTTTCCTTTTTCCTTTTTTTTCCCCTTTTTTTTTCACCCTTTTTTTTCGCCCCTTTCTCCCTCCTTTTCTTTTTTTTTTTTTTTTTTTTTTTTTCACTCCTTTTCGTCTTTTATTTCTTTTCTTTTTCTTCTCCTTCCCTTTTTTCCATCTTTTTTCTTTTTCTTCGTTTTTTCCTCTCCCCCTTTTTTTTTTTTTTTTTTTTTTTTTTTTTTTTTTTTTCCTTTTTTTTCCCAGGTTTTGGGCATTACTAGTTTGCAGATTCGAAATTCGATATCTTTCATTATCATCATCATTCATCATCAATTCATCACACAGTAACCACATGCGAAAGCCTCGTGAACCCACGTAAACGTGGGTACGCACTCTGTACCTGGCAGAGACCTCAAAATCAATGATCTGCTTCAAATCAAAGGGATCTGTGGCTCTATATCCACGAGCACACTACAAGGCCGAAGGCCCGCCGCACGAGTAGAACTACGGGCAGCTGCCCTTTCCCAACGTGGCAAGAGAGACGCAGACGTCACTCGTAACACTACACTACACAGCCACACAATTACAACGCTTAGAGCGGACGCGCAGTACAAGCGGAGATAATGTCCAACCACCACCTGGGGCGGGTGAGGGACGAGAGAGACACCGAGAGGACGTGAATCGCAAGTGACCTGACTCGCCGAAGTCTACCTGCAGTCCAACCTGACCACTGGACAGCAGTCCTTAGCACGGCTGAAAGGCACAAGATCATTGAGCCGTGATGACTGTCCTTCGCGAAAGTCGATGTCTATTCTAGACAGAAAAGTGAGTGGACAGACAAGCACAGTCGTCCAGAGCGTAGACACGAATCGATCAATACTTGTAAAGTCAAAAAGCGGAGTAGCTGCAGAACCGGGCCTGTCATTTCCAAGCACTGTAAGGGGGAATCCGCGCAAAGCCGCCTAGCAAGCAGTGATCCAGAGCAAGTCTTTCGTGACTCGAACAAGCGGTAATCTCCCTCGACAGGACGTCACACACAATACTTACGACACACACTTCGCTGACGATACAGTTGCCTGCATAACGAGCCACCAACGTGGATGTCCACGCTCCATCCTGTTGCCTCGGCAGAATCTCAGAGGGCAGTTTATTCTTCCCATTCCGCATAGAGGAGGAAAGCGACAGACTGAAGACACGGCATGTAAGAGTAGTGTCGCCATAGCGCAACGACGTGACCCAGACCATGCGTAGTCACTAATGTTTATACGCCGAACCAAGCTATCTCAAATGCTACCTGTATAACAGAACTGAATGCACTGCAGCAAGTACACACGACCTTCTCAACTTCAGTCGAAATAGTCAGGCCGACGCCACAAGTGTTCAGTCCAGTGTAAAGCTGCACCGAGCCTGGATGATACCGCAGGCTTACCTCCAATACGAAGCTAACCATCGTTAAACACGCAGCTACCTAGGGTAAGGCTGAAACGGTCCGCTCATTGTTATTTCCTCTCCATTGGCCAGTAGCAAATCAGACGACTAGCACTACCGTCTGGCTGTCGTCGACCAGATCCTCGGTAGACCACACGAGAGAAGCTGCACCTCTTGAAGATAAGGTGCAAACGAGCAAACATGCGGAACCGGAGAGCGGGAGGATGAGGACCGAGCGGCAGAAACGCAGTATCCTGAGCAGTTGCACGAATCCTCATATGTCTCGCACGGTCCACACAGGAGCGGATAACCGAGGGCATAGTAAGGTACGACACGACAAGCGTCGATAAAGGGCGAAGGTCTAGGTACGCATATAGCAGTGACCAAGAGGTCTCTATCTATCGCGACTCCTACATCCCACACCTAACACAGCATAGCTTTCCCGCACAGATTTCGCGCGCCGAGCCAGAGGAGCGAGAGCGTTAACAGGAAGATGAAAAAACGGAACAGCCTTGTCCGCCACGAAAGCTAGTCGTTACAGAACAAACGAATGTGACAGTTCACCGATATACAAGCGAGACAAGCCGGAGCGACACTGAGTGCGAGTAGACATGCTACGAGCCAGCAAACACACGACGAAGAGAGCGCGTTGCGCATAGTGTCACACCTTAAACCCAGGTAGGAGAGCAACTGCAGAGTAGTGAGCTAGGAGCGATCACGTGCGAGCGCTTGTGAAAGCACCATTCAAGTCGAGGGAGACTACGATCGTAAACGCGCGCATGCGCGTGGCGCGTTTTCAGGATCTAGCGAAGAGGTCAGATGCTATATAGTCATCGCAACCTCGACCATACGACACGAGGAGGACACACACACCGGGCACCTGGTAGTGGGTTCGCGAATGTTACCCGCGGCTCGCGAATCGGTGTAAACGTGCGCGAGCGAATTAATCACGCGAGGCCATACACCATCACTGGGTGTGGTAATTATATCTTATTCTAACTATTTCCCGAGTGCGGTCCGTATAACACACTGTTAGATTTAGAAACCAGGGTGATACCTCTGAGCGTGCAGTCGATCTGTGCGTGAGAGAGTAATCACACACAAGTATCGTAGCGTATACACAAAGCGAGCGATAAGCGGAATAACGCTCCTCGTGCCAAAAATATCACGTAAGCAGAGTAAGTGATTTCATCAGCACTTCTCCACGCCAATTTGAAAAGAACGGGGGAAGGTCGCAGGGACCGGCAAGCTTTTCCCCTCCTTCAGAGCCGAATATTCGGACTGCAACTTTTCCACTTCCGTTGGAGGATCAAGTGAGCACCTCCCAGGATTCACAGCTCCAGACCGTCGGACGCAGATACGATAACGGTATGGGTCAGCTAAACTGATTCCTTGAAATATGCTCTGCCCAACGTCCAGTTCCTTCGTCCGCCACCATGGATGGAAAGCTCTCCAATCCTATCGCACGAACAGACTTCACTAACCTGAAGTTCCCACCCACCGCTGTCGCGTATAGAGTCTTATAACAGTCCTTGAAAACTGTGTTACTAAGCCGGACGCCAACTGTCCCATCTCTTCGGCACCTTTAACCCACCAGCTCCGGCGGTCATTCCTAAGGCCTTTAGGTTCAACTGACCGCTGCATACTGCCGACGCATCTTATTCATTTCCTTTGCAGTTAGGCAGCTCGCCGTTTTTTGCTCCATTAAGACTTGCGGACCGTTCGAGAGATTCCAGTGCCTTTGAGTGAAATAGAGGCCCTGGGGACCGGCAGGGCGAAATTGTGCTCTGCAAAGCATAAGCCTGCTTAATTGATCCCAACTGTAATCGTCTACATTGCCTGCTCGTCGGAGTTCCTAAGTCCTCTGATAGTTTCCTGTGCGTAGCTGTTGCGAAACATGTCCGAATGCAGACAGAACGGTTCGTACCAGCCAATCGGGTTATGGCCTGGCGTCGATGGCCATTCGAGCTGCACGCATCAATAATTACATTAAAGACTAAACGCAGTGGTCCGATCCGACGTACTGTTGGTCCAGTATGTAATCTGACAGTTCTGCGTACAGAACCGTGCCAGCAGTGCCTTACTGCAAACACTGGTGCCGATCTATATTCAGACTTCTTGGTCGCAAATTAGAGCGCGCATGTCGCTGGTCGACGCGAACTGTTGGTGGAAATTCGTTTTTTACGTAGATAGGAATAAATGATCATCTGCGACATCGAACTGGAAAGTCTTCCCTTTTCGTTTTGTTCTGTTCGCTGTGGCAGGCAAGGCCCATCGCCCACCTAAACAGGGACTGCCGTGCACTCAGTCTTCCAACTGGTGCATTAACGTCACCTGCTACCACTACATGTCAGAGCGTTTGCACCGCCGCAACAAGGAATGACACGAGGTTAGCGTAAAACTCGTCTTTTCTCCATTATCAGTGCTACAGTCTCTTGGAGCGGGTATGCCAAGAGAACGAATTAAAGTCGGCGTAGAACACTAACTATCCTTTCGGACACAGCTGATGATCCCTGCAGTCCTCATGGTAACCCAAGCCGACTGTTGACTGGGATCCAGGTCCAGACAGTGGTTGCTTCAAGCCTTTCTCAACGTCAAAGAACCTATTCCCTACACCACGTGACTCCACAGGTTGGCTGCCTTCGTCTCCTGAATGCGAAGAAAATAATCCTGAACGAGAGCATTAGGCCACAGTTAGTTTAATTACTGAATCTAACTCGAATCCTGAATTTCGTGTCTCAATCTCCACACAGCAGACTCAAGTCGACAAGTTGAGTCCAGCTGTCAGAGACGAAACACGCCTGTTGGCCAGCCTGCATTAAAGTGCACACATTGAAGGAACACCAGATGCAGAGGCTGACAGGCTTGAGAAAATGTGAGCTAAAACAGACTGAAAACCACCTACGACACTACTTGCACGATTAAACCGTTGCGAAGTCAATCGCGCGTGTTATCAATGAGGATAGCTGTGGGTAGGCAGAAGGGGCAAACAAGAATTCGGGCTTGGAGACAGAGGGAGACCGAGGTTGAATAAGAAAGAGTAGGGAACTGCTGAGCCAGTTAGCATACTTAATCACAAACCCACCGCCCTCTCGTACAATGGCAAGCGCGGTCCCTGATTACCTCTGCGCGATGACCCGATGCAGTATGGAAATTATTTGTTAGGCGTGTAAACCTGTTGGGATGTGATGGACCGGGTGCTGCTCGGGTGTCCAGGCGCTGAGCAGAAGAACGAATAGGGTTCTCAACCAAAGCCGGTCAGGTTCTGACAAGAACCTGACTAGAAGGCAATGAGGTATAGCTGAGTGGAAGCCCATCTACTTGGATCAATTTTTCTTCCACTCGTTTTCACGACTGAGCTGCTAACTCAGATCAAGCGCCGACTGGGAGGACCAGGAGACTACTTCGTCAGGCCTCTATCCATTGACCCTGCAGGCATGAATGGATCTTCGACTTGAGATAAGCCATCGTGTATGGCTCGTTGGATCATGGAGGCACGCAAGCCGTCACACAAGGTCAAGGTGTAGTCTCGTTGTGACAGTCGATAGTCTTCATAACTACCCATCATTAGTTCGCAGTTGACGAGAAACGCTATGCGAGAGGATCGATATAAGCGGTTGCATGACTCAACTCCGGTTCTAACTTTTGTGGACATTGATCGCGGGCGGGCAGTAGTAATATGGGGTGTACCCGTTTTAGAGATATCTTATTCCATGTCATGAATATAGAAATCAACAAACCAAAAGCATTTTTGAATCCCAATAGTCACTGTTACTATTGTCATCATCACATCCAGTGCCCGTTCTAAAGATTCAACGATAACATCCAGCACTCACAAAATCTTCCCATCACATTCTACCAATACTACGAAGACAACAGTGTTTAAAACACCAAAAGTCTTCGCACTTCCTACGCCTTTAACCGACAGGTTTCAGAGCTGCATAGCCGCACTCATCTCATTGCTACTGCCTATGGCCGAACTTCGATCGACAGCCGGATGTCATGCCGGGTTCATAGATGCCTCAAACTGCTGAATCCCAGTCCAGCCTTCTTCATGGGCGGACACTATCCAATATACAACCAACAGACGACATACAACTACCCAGGTAAATCTATTCACCTCATCTAGTTGTTACCCTGCAAAAAGGTTCGGCTTTGAGCCAATTTATTCCTGTAACAACATCCTACACTTTAAGGGTGCGAATGCATTTCAAACATTGCTACACTATCGTTCAGATGATCGAGAAAAACCTGCAACTTACTTGAATCTTCACTCAATAATAACAATATCGTCCACATATTCTAAG
Source organism: Fasciolopsis buskii (assembly GCA_008360955.1). Taxonomy (NCBI): domain Eukaryota; kingdom Metazoa; phylum Platyhelminthes; class Trematoda; order Plagiorchiida; family Fasciolidae; genus Fasciolopsis; species Fasciolopsis buskii. The sequence goes on from LUCM01003826.1 coordinate 10,822, forward strand.
TCAGATAGTTCTCTTCCTGAGCAAATATCGATAGGTATCTGTTCGCCTAACTGACGTCTAGATACTTATTCGTCGGTCATTCTCGGATTAGTTATTTTGGGATGCACCAGACAATACGAAACTCAGATTTCTCCAACAATTATCGCATTTTTCGTACACCAGCTGTTAGTAAATGCTACACACCGTTTTGACCTTCCTGAGATCGCATGGATAGTTTCAAAACCGGAACTGTATGATTCAATCCAAAATAAAATGAAGTTTTGTTCCTGGCGTAGAATACATGCATCCCAGTGTTCACATCTGTGATCGAAAACTTGATGGGGGTGTGCAGGAATAGGAGGGACAGAACAATTCAAAATGGATTATAACGATCACTGGTGTCAGCCGGGTCGTTGCCTTGCGTAGGTTTCAAAATCGTACACCTCACCAAGGGAAGCAATACAGTGCGAGTGATTTGTTTATCACTTTCTCTCCAAACGCCGTCCGAAGGCGTCGACCATTGACTCTTTTATCCGCCGCCTATTCTACTCTAACGCATACACCTGAAGAGGCTGCCCAGACCACAGAAATCTGCACTTTCACCAACCCACGAAGGTGTCTGTGGCTGGCTTTATAAATGTGGACAAAAAAGCCTTTTCAATCATCGCCACCAGCCTGTGAGGCAATGATAATTGGTTTTAGTTTCTCAACTGTTGCAGTATCGGACAGAAATTACACAATAAATGACTGCGTTGAAGCTGTTGTTTCGTGGTTGTAAAAACATGAAGCGTTAATCAATACCAAGGATTTAAACTCATTGTGCGAACGGCTGAAGACGCTCAAGAGTCAATCGAATAAAAATTAGTGTTAGGTGCTGAACAAAACTTTGTCTTAAACAAAGGTTGCCCACAAAGTTGCTTCCTATTCGGATCATATTGATACAGTTGCGTATGAGATATCAGATATGACGAAAAGTTTTCAGTTTCCACGAGCTATTTGAGGAAGTCAGTAAAATTATCCACTTGACGCGGAGAATAATATCGGATTCAAAAACCCATGTGATTACCAAGCCTCCAAAAAACTATGTATCTGGACATTCTGAGCCTCATCCTTATATCAGAGATCATTCATAAACTGTAAATTAACCTTCAGTGACGGGAATTTGCTTTTTTCTTCATTTTTCGCGATTATCCATGAATTTATTTTGTAAAGATCGACCTATTTAGTTCACAGATGGTGTTCAAGTTGACCACACGGGTTTTGTCGGACGGTCTTCTCGTTGCACGCATGTCCAGCTAACGGGCAAGTTAGCGCTTCGGACTTCGCGCCTTCGCGTGGTCTTTGAAACCTTGATCCAGGGTTTTCAAGCTTAGTGACCATGGTGGTGAATCGTCAAGTGCTTGCAACCGTGTCAGGCGCGTGTGATATCATTGTGTATCTCTGTGCTTGTTTATCCTTCACTCTATGTTATGCACAGCCAAGACGATCTGTACGTGCATGAGACAGCGTGTACGTGTGCATGCGTGCCCATGTGCAAACATCTCAAGCTGTGTTCTCTGCGAGCAATAAAAATCAAGAGCAATAGATAAGTGTGTACAGTGGGTGTGTTCAGCCGCTATGAGCCGCCTAAGGATCTGCATGATTTGAAAATCGATCGGTTATAAAATGGTTTATTTCGCTTTTAGAGACAATTTCTATTACTTATAATCATGTTTGAGGAGAATGAAAACCTACAAGAAGTGATGAAACGTGAATGAACCTGTGACATTCGAATTGGCTGTCAGCCGTTTAAGGTACAATGCATTACCTTAATCTCTGAGACACCAGTTATCAACCGCCAGAACGGTGGCGTCGGTTTACGCGTAAAAAATTGCACTGTTCAGACGAACGGACAATGGGACTGGGGAAATGTGGTTCTAACCATTCAATAGAAATTCCTTTTCTCAGTAATAAAACAAATGACAAGCAAAAAAGTGTTCTTACAAGAACCAACATGAAACCGTAAATATTATCCGCCAAAAATGCACTTACCAGGCCCTGATAGCGGAACGAGTCGATAACTGTGCGGACAAATAACCAACAAGAGTAGAGGAATTCGAAACGAAAATCTGTGAAGAAGTCCAACATGAGGATAATTGCCCAAATAAACAAGAGTTTGAAGTAGGTTCCGAATCTGTGGGAGCCGGGAAGAATAGTTGAAAGTGAAAGGGCAGTAATACTAAGCTACAATCGATTGCAACATAAATAGAGTAGCAGAAGAGCAACTAATGTAACTTCACTAGACAGGACAGAAGAAACTAGTAATGAAGTTTGCATTGATTTCCTTCGTTTATTAGATTCACACTCACCGGCTTCTGGGTCCGGGTCAGAACGGGAATTCAGAGATGAAATTCTGAATATATATATATATATATATATATATATATATATTTAGAGTTGAGAAGGCGTACACTGAGTTAATACGTTTATCGTGACGTTTGATCCAAACTAGGACTCGTTGTCAAACGTGAATGAGTGACTGAATGGGATCGCTAGTTCCGTTCGGTTTTGTGTACTGTCCGTCTTATAAATATATATATATATATATATAAGGATTAGATTCTGTTGATGTTGACGGTGGCTGGCACGCTTGCCGGGCTTCGATTTACGTTGGTCATTTTTGTTATTCATTGCAGATTGCGTAGTGCGTGAACCTCATCGAAGAACACTGCGCCGCAAACATTTTACAATTTTTTTAAATCAGGCCTCCAGATCAAAGTCTCAGAATGATTCTCTGCCAAAGCCAGCCATTAGTTCAACTTATGCAACCGCCTAGTACAGCACTTACGAACTCATGGATCACGCTGGACGAGAAACAACGTACAGCAAGACAGTGGAAGATTAACTTGCACCAGTACATTTTCTAGTTATTATCACAGAAAATCCCTTATTATATGACTGGAAAAATAAGAAGATTCGGTTAAATGTCGCCGCCAGCCAGTGGTGCAACTGTATTCGAAGTCTGTCTTCATTTAAAGAACCCTCCTATTTATTAACCGATACTTTTCATTCACTAAGCTTCTGGACATTCAGTGATCCAAGGCAGTAGTCATCGATGCAAGATTAATGATCGTCAGAACTGAGATGAGCATAGAAGCACTCTTCTTTTTATTAGAGAATAGCGATTATAATTCGCGACCATTGTTGTGCATCTGAGTAAAGACCCAGATATACTGCTTTGGTGGTGATTGAATGGATTAAGCGTATGTCAACAAAAAGGTCAAATATTCGTTTATCAGAACCACTGATTACGTTGGTGGTGGATGGCAGCCCCTGTCGTCCGGCACTTTTCCACACCTGACCCACTGAGGTCTTATATGGGGCTATAAGACCCCAAGTTTCAAGGACGCGGTTATGAATTCTCCCGTGCATTCCCTATAGTGAATACCGATTATTCCCCTTCCATTACACTACATATCACAGTCGCTCGATTCGTTACCACGCATGATCTATTAGGAACTTACGCGGTTCAGACCCACTACAAGTTTCAGGGTCAAAGTTGACGGCCAGCCTGATCGCCCTGCATATTTAGCGGCCCTTTCATAACACTCATGTAAGTTGTATGCAATAAAAAGTCAATACTCGAAAACCACACGGACAGTATTGCCTAATTTGAGATGTTTTTCCACTGCAAGGGTCAATTGGTTCAAACTTAAACATTGATTTTCTAGGCGAAGACCACAGCAGATTCAGAAAATCTTTCACTCGCTTTTATTCAACCTGTCTCCTCTGTCTCCAACCCAATCTGTTTGCCCCTTCTGCCTACCCACAGTATCTCCATTGATAACACGCGCGATACTCGCAACGGTTTATCGTCAAGTAGTGTAGTAGGTGGTTTTCAGTCTGTTAGCTCACATTTTCTCAAGCCTCGTCAGCCTCTGCATCTGGGTT
>LUCM01003829.1:0-18226 GCA_008360955.1 Fasciolopsis buskii
ACCTCGCATTTTTATCTGACTAGAAGGAACTGAATAGCTTGTGAGCATCCCATATTTCGTTGTCGATCACTTATTATATTCACCAGTAACTTGACGAGTAGTGTTAATAATGATAAACAATTCCATGCTACAAACAGTATTATCTTTCGGATCAATAAATATCAAAGGAATGTGCTACGATGTTTATTCGGGAAAAAGTGAGAAGCTATATCGTTCTGAATGCAAATGCAGGTCAGAGTATTGTTCCTCCAAATACATAACTTTTGGTTCACCTTGTCACTATTCGACTGTAATAATTAGTGTTCGAAGATTTTTTGTTTTTCATTCCATCCAACTTTAGACAACCTTAAACGAGATCAAATTGGAGGCAGACTTCATATTTTGCAATATGGGTGAGACCAGTTGATGAGGTCACTCTCTATTCTAATCGATCATGTACTTCAGCAATGGAAACCACTGTTCTTATGCTGACTTACCGAGTGCGTTGAGCCGCAAATTTACTAATAAAATTGGTGCAAGGATAGTGGATGATGAATTGCCATGTCCATTAGGTCGGCCAAAAGCAAATTTGATTGTGGACACATTATAGTGCTCTTACATCTTGATTGTTCAGGCGGACCTGCCCTGAACAATCATCTCGATTATTCTGATCATTAATAAAAACCAACAGAAATAATTTGTTCTGCTGTGCTAACACCGACGCAACGTTGTTATATGCAGCCTTGTACTATAGGACCTGATTTGTTTCGCCTTCCTCATAGTAATGCGAAACCTCTAGGAATGTGCGTCTCTTTTTGCTCCAGGAAACCCTTTGAATCAGTCTTACCAGTACCACGCCTTAAAATATTCGCAAAGATTCTTCGTCCCAGCACCAGATAGCCAACACAGAGCTGTTCTCACGTGATCTTCACTAAAACTGACTTCAAAAGTTCGAAACCACACACAAGAACCCCATGGTTACTATTGACAGACTATTGTTTTAATCCCATCCATGTGTGACAATGTCCGAATTAATTTCTACAAACAAAATCCCACGGCTGGGACTACCTTTTCGACTTAGTCGCTCTGGCTTTACATGAATTTGCCGGGAGAAAGAGGTTCGTCTGTGTCATGGGACACTTGAAACATCATATCTTCAAACGGAACACATCTTGGTTTTGTTTTCGTTCGCTTTCTGGTTAGACCCAGTAGGAATGAAACATGTTGGACGATCTGGTTTGGGATACCACTATGACTAATTCGACGGTCTCCAAAACTCTCGCTGTTAAGCCTCCGGATATTCAGTTCGATCTATTGAAACCCGCTGTGACTTCTGCTTCGGCGTTACGTTCTCTACGACAACGTATTTCACTACTGTTTACAGTTTAAACATACAGTTTTCTAATACGCCTTCAGACTAACGGCGAATAACAGTATTGACCGTCTGAATCATTTGCTCCAAGCTGGCAATTCCTCGAATAAGTTCGAAACCGTCGATTGTAACAACGACGACTAATCCATAGCGTTTAACAACATGCTAAACAAGAATAAAACGCAGGTTCCACAAAAGTTAACCTCACCCAAGCCAGGGCAGGACCCGGATACCACGGACCACTCCCCCCACACCCACGCTTTCACGCACGGCATGTCGACACCACATTTGCAATCATCAATTCGGCACAAAAAGAGAGTTTTCTTCAAGCACCCAATCAGCAATATAGCGTCCATTTGTAGTTTCACAATGGACAATTCAGGAAGACACCTCCAAGCAGGATTCATCAGCCTTATCTCCCCTGATTGTCCGGTCCTGAAAGTTAATGATTCCACAAACAACTTCAATATTGCGCATTCACAGACAAATCCGACACATTCGGATAATTACTTTGGACCTTCAGTGCAGCTCATCCACAATGCGAGAACCAAACAGACATTTATTTCCTCGCTCAGCCAACAGAGTTCAACCCAGCTATGCACTGATGATACTGGAACGTGCGAGAATGAAAACTCACAGAACGTCAAGACGACAAACTTGCCAACGATTAACAATATTCCGTCCACATGTCTTCGTAAGAAAAACAATTTTGAAAAAATTGCATGTCACCAACCAAGAACTGAAGAAACGGAAAAGAAAAAGAAAACGGCCTCGGTCGGAATTCGCGTACAGGAGTGACGGTACTCGGAGCAATTGAGAACGGTCCGTTCAGTGACTTTGACTATTTCACAAAACTTTTCTCTCGATGGACACCAAACAAAAAAAAAAAAAAAAAAAAAAAAAAAAAAATTACTTTTGAAGCGCCACTTACTCAAAGGCTAAGAGATTCAACGTCTTATGTGCAAGACGCAGAAACAAATTGCATTTTACCAAAATCAGTTGCAAGTGAGCTGCCCAGCAGGCAATAACGTGGGACAAACCCCAGCAGACCACTGATGACACGGACAACAGTAACACTAGAAGGGAAGAAAAGTGTGAGACCTCGGATAAGGCGACCTTATCAAGACTTGCAGTGCGATTTTCAACATCGCTCTGCATGTTGCCATCAGTTAGAGAGAACATAACATAAATACTGAAAACACAAAAAGTACTCCAACGTGGATTGAGAACCTTGACAACACTGAACGATTAAAATTTTAAGGCATCTTGGCTGATAACGCACCCAACACGACCACTGCTATTACATCGGAACGACGGAGGCAGAGATTTCGGGAGGATATGGGGCCAGCCCTGACCATCCTTGAAGATTAACCAAAACATTCCTAACAAGGTTCACCCATCGCTGGTCGACCGTCAACCACCACCCGGGACGCCATGGACGTGAGAAGTACAAAACTTATTACTCGTTCACACCCGACCCACCAGTTTCAAAGTACAAGCACCCTCACAAACACTACACACACAGCCACACCTTAAAATATCGCAGTTAGTTCCATGGTGAACGTTTACCACGCAGTCATGCTTGCGATTGTTAAAAACTCTGTTTTGACGAAAAAGACTACCATACGCGTTAGTCGTAAAACATTGCGCGCGATTTACATCTATCCACAACGCAGTTGTAGATATAATTCAACCACGTCAATACTTCATCAACTTACACCGAAAATAAAAACACCAATACATGTCGCTAGCCATTTATTCTCGATACAAGGTCCTTAACAATACTATCATTTGTTTCTGATTTTAACCAAAGTGTTTAACTTGCAAAAGAGTGAAATGTGTAAATTTTAGTTGTCCTGTGGTTGTAACCGCAAGTAGATTATTTATCGAGAATTACGCAATTGAGCAATTTATTTCACTTGCGAACATAAGCCCTAAAATGTCCCTTTATGAATTATAGTCTCGGAGCTTTCTAGGCCAGTTAGAAGTGTTCATGTGTAACTGCACGGTAATTTACGAGGCGGCTGAGTAGGAAACGCTGAAGGACTATCAGGGGAACAGATAAGACAGTTTGGCGAATGGCATCTTGTCTGGGGTTCAAACGATTACGTCTTTTTAAGCGTTGTAACGCGGCGTGAATGCAGCAAATTTTGCATTTAGCAAAATACTGGCATCGTGTTCACATGCACCGGGAGATAATGCTTCGTGTCCAGGCAAAATAGCAACCCTTGTGGTTCTGCTCACTAAAAATTTCATTCTCTTCTGTAGGATTGATATCAGTACCGTCAATGGAATTATGTGCCCAAAGAGTCAACTGTGTCTGTTTGAGAAAATACAAGTTTGAGAAAGTCTATTATGAATTTAGAAGAAGGGAGCCTTGCCTTCTGAATGGGGCGCATTCGTAGATCCTTTTAAAGCTTTCTTGTTTGGAAAATGGGCAGCAAATATAACGTCGACCAGCCTGACCTTGCTTATGCTGAATTCGCGTAGGTCGTCGACAATTTCGGTGTTAATTACCTTGGGGGTTTATTATTTTCGCCGACAATGCTGCTTCAAATATGTGGACAATAAGATGTTCTTCTCTATCCGGACCATCAACTACCAGCAAGAAAGTGCCTTTGTTAAACTTCAGGCAGAAATATTATCTTCCCGTGACACGTGTCCTGATAAACATATGAATCAAATGTGTACGGCAAGGTGACAACTCATCCGAAAAGGGAATGCGCAGCAGTGCAGTCCACGGCCATTCCCGGCATTTCTGCGGACGAACAGACGGTTGTGAGTGGAAGGACTTAACCGAATATGGAGTCACCCGTAAACATGTTGCATTTCAACGTATGTCTCTAAAGTGAACCAGTGAACAAACCGAAGTAATCGAGTCAATCAGGGCTCGGAAGAGTCGATAACAAACTGAATAGCAATCGCTGTATTTTGAAGTGATTTGAAGACTTTCACAAGGTCGAATTTTGCAAGTGCAATAAAAAAATCCTGTCAGGGCTTCAAAAACAATATGCTTTCAATATCTGTAGTAGAGGGGTGACCACGAACACCAGTTTAACACTCACGGTCTTCCAAGTTTTTCCTTGCTAAAAACACAATCAATGAATGCGTCTTTTTGAAAAGGATCACAACGAAATGAAACGAGTCCAGTTTGAACCCAGGTTCGTATAACTCGATGCCTGAGATCCCGTCAAGGTATTTGCTTTCCTAATAGAACAGCAATACGTGCCTGACCAAAACTACGCACCGCTGATTATAAACAGCAGAACATTCCTCCAAACTAAGTTCGCTGAATCTGCATAAATCGGCACTAAGATTTCGTTGAGACTGTATTGTCTCGGAACTAACCTTATCTCATTCTGCTCAAAAAACTGATTTAAGGCACTTATGGATTGATGTTCTTGCACGAGATACATTTTTATTTTTGTCTGTTATACCATTTTCGTACAAATCACTGACTTACCATTTCTCACAGTATCGACCGGATTCTCTGTCGTAATTAGGAGGAGAAGTGAATATATTAAGCCCACTAAATTTTAAGTAAAAATATTATTTTCAAAAATGACACCAAAAATTTTTATCTGTGGATCGAAAGCTGAGAAAACAAATAGGCAAAGCAAACAACAAACACGGGGCAAGTCTTAAAAAAACATCAATATTTTTAAGAAAATCGTCCCAAAAATCTATAAAACTATTGCAGCATATTTGAAAAACGGAGGTTTATGAGAATATGAACTAACCTTTACCCGCGGCTGGTCCTAAAAACAATGCAATTCACGTGTAGTCACTGCTCGTTGTATGCGTGTGTGTGTGTTTGTGACTAGGCTATCAACTGACCAATCGGTCACGTTTCTACTTCAATTAGAAACACGATCAAGTAGTGACGTATTTGCCGTATATCCCCAAATTTCCACGAAACACCGATAACTATCACGTTTCTCACAGTATAGAGCGTGACAATGAATAGCTACCTATCAGCAACATTCCCCATTCAGGCAGTTTTACTGTGCTTCGCTGGTCCTTGTATATTTGTCGATATAAATGTAAATGCGTATAATATATGAATAGTAAAGTTTAAAAGTGATTACAAGAGAATAACTTCTTCCCCGTTTAGACTTCCCGAGACTGAGTAGACGGAAGGTTTGGCCGTCTCTTTTTGACAGGAGGCTTTTCTACAGCCCGCTGATTAGGTAGCTTACTAGAACAGTGGTTTTATCTCCGAAGTACGGTAAGCACACTGTAATAACCACTTCTCCGTGGGAATCCTCGCCTCGTATGCCTACGTCCTTTTAGGGCATGTGTTTTATTTGAGTCGCCTTCACTCAGTAATGCCTGTGTTCAATGAATCTCATAGTAGATGTTGACTTAGTTTTGTAAACAGAAAATTGTGACCTAAATTTTACGGTCGGCACTCGCACAAGCTGATTACAAATTTTAGAATACCGAAGATAAACTGCGATCCAAACGCCACACTTGGCAATCGGAGCTCCATAAAATCCAACAACCCGAGCTATAACGGACAATAGTTTTCAAATCCATTCGTAATTTGCCTATTTCGCAATGTTATAAACAAGTTGCCAAATTGCATTTGAACTTTATTGCTCCAAAAGCCGGTTTTAACTAAATATCACAAATCCTCTGTTGTTTGGCAACCAATTAGTTCCTGAGTGATGCAAATAAGACCGATTGAAATTGCTCCTCAATGACCGTTTGCATCCCATCCTCCCATAAAATATTTACTACTACTTTCGCAAACAGACTTCCAGAAATTAACCATGAATCTTATCTCATGGTGGCATAATCTGGACTGACCTGAGGACGTCACACCCACAGCTGAAAACGGTTGAATAAATTGCAGTTATTAATTTTTACCACATGATTAAGCAAAACCGAGCTGGCGAAACCGGCTCACAGCAGTCACATGATGCGGGCTTTGTTTACGGAGCGATTAGCAAATAAAGAAAGCTGTCTAAGCTGCATTGAATCTCTTGAAAACCCCATACTGTTATACAAGTGAATGCATAAGTAAAACGATTTCCCCAGACAAGCCAGATTGCGTCAATGGTACATTGAACAGTTGTTCAGCGTCAGTAACATATTGCCTGAGTCACTGTAACTAGCTAGGTGATTGAATGTCAAACGGGAAGTGTGAACATGAGAATGGTTGTTCCACCACAGGGCCTGTGCAGAACCCATAAAGGACACCTGTACAAGGTCGCTTTTGACTAAAACATGCCCCGATTTCAAATGATGCTTTGAGTAGTCACTTCCTGTTTGCATCGAAGTTTTGTACGCGGACATTTAGATTGTCGCAGCCGATTTTGGATTCCCCAATCATTGCGCGTCGTTTTAGTCAAAGCAACTGGAGCATCACGTGATAACGCGGACTTGCGATCCCATGACATTCCCATATGAGACTTCACCTTGATTCAAAATCTAACAAGTCAGTAAATTCATTACCGCCACGTAACCGCTGGAGAAGGAATCAATAATAAATTGCTTTGTTTTCTGAAACTGCAAACGTTTATAGAAAAGACCGTTTCATACAAAACCAAAAGCTTCCCTGCGGTCTTCTACGCAGGACAAGAACTCATTCTTTTCAATGGTCGGTACTTAGAAGATGAGTCTTAACTTATGCATTTCAGAACTAGCTTCCTCCTAAAATGGGAATTGTTCACCATGAAAATTTTCATTTGGCTTTATCACAATCAAAAGCAAACTGGGCTCAACTATCCGGATTACCATGACAACGAATTGCCATCATAGAATTCAGTAGCTCAATTCTGTGGCTTACCGTCGCGAATAATTTCAAAGGCTGAAATGTTTTGAAAAACCATGTTATTATGCTGTGTCAGTTATTTGCAAATACCTAGTTGCTAGGTTACTTGTGAAATTAGGTTTTCTTGTTACCTAACCTATTTCTCAATAACTTAAATCAAATTCCATTATTTGAAAACAAACATTTTTTTAAGAAATAAGGACGCCAGAGATTGAATTTTCAGGTCAGTCTACTTATCTCGAATGTTTCCGGTATCTAAATAACTTCCCAAATAGCACAGGTTCCCAGATGGCTGCATATCTTGAGAACTCCCAACATTGAGCCCAAATGACTTGTCTCCTGAATTGTGGCTAAGGAATTCTGACTAATCGCCTCTTGGTGGAAGTGTTCTCCCAAAATGTAAGCTAGAATGTTAACCCTCTTGTGGACCTAAGGTCCGAAAAAATTTCATTCTGTCCCATGTGGCTACCTGCTTTATTCTCATTGGTATCTGCGAGAAATCCATATTCCACAATCCCCAAATGACCAGTCATCCGAACGTTCACGAACAGAGTACCCAATAACCGTCTACTAAACGGCTGCGAGACCTTCATTTCGTCACACGGTTTATAAAGAGAGAACCTTTAGTGAAATTCATTTATAGAGATATTGTGCTGCTCGGAACTCAAATTGGGCCTTAGTTCTGGTACAAGAAATAGACCTACTTGAACTTCCTAGGGTACAAATGGACTGTTCTTTAACAAAAAATTTTCAAATAAATCACGTGGTTATCACCAGTATCATTCTACGTTGACTGCCGGATGTATTCCTCTGCAAACGGCATTCGAGGCAAACGTACGTATGAAAAGATGTAGTGATGAGCCAGTTCTGCGGAGGCTTGATCTCCACATCTGATTAGGAGACAGAGATAAGCGGAATTGATTCATGGACCCAACGATGATCGAGTGAATCCATTCATTCACACATATATGCCTTCGGATGTGAACCCCGTAATACAGACATTGCAATAACCCTAACTGAGACTGTCTGTATTTTCTGATGAAATACAATTGGTGTATTAATTTATTACATAAGATCAACAATGTCATGTTCAACCTGACCACGATCAGTCTGCTAAGCAATAAGTTTCACGCAATTTGTAAAAGTAATCATCAAAACCTGCTACATTTATCCGAATCACAGTTCAAAAACCACTGTTTGGTTGGTAATTTTAAAACAAGTTTGTACAATTTTGATATCCAATTGCATTTTACTGGTGTCGTAAACAAAAATGGCAACCGCATTTTTGATCTCCGGTTAATGTGAAAGTCAAAACTTACTATTATAAATTTTCTTTGCTATAAAAATTGAGGCAATACCGAATGAACTGTCTCCATGCAAAGTCGTGCTACGTGTACAACGAAGTGCTTCTTTAATCCAGGCTTTGAGGTAGTATCCTCTAGATAGGCAGAAATCTAGCCGTGTTCAAGAGGCAAGAAGCATCAATGCAATTTTACTTTCACAATGTCATTTGTACTTTTGACATCGAAGGTCATTTGCTTAATTATTTGGCCCTTTCCATAAGTGTTGCGCATACTTTGGATGCTAAACAAAGGTGGTAAAGAAACTTATTGGTTACCGACTTACGAAAATAATTTGCTGCCGAGTAAGTCCGTTACATTCACAGTTACATTCGAACAAAAAACGTTGAACTGCATAAATTCTCTTACCTAACTTCACTCTGTTTATTTTCTTCGATCGACTCATCTCTGGAAAAGCAATGATTGAAGTTGTTCCATTTTGAACATCGTCGGTGCAATTTTTAGCAGTCGCTTTCCCAATCCATTTTCACCACTAGTTAGCGCAAGCCCATATCAAACTCTAGTAGATTTACCAAACAGACTAAATAAAAAAAAACATCACACTGGTTTCGTCTACATGATTTCAAACGACTTCTCTCCAATCAGATTCAACGGATATTGTTGTTTTAATTCATTTTTCAACCTCAGTATTATTTCACTCTAATTACCTAATTAATCTAATCTAATTATTATCCTAGTTCTTCTAATTATTAATTTTTCAGTCTATTTCATTGCAAGTACCTCGCATTGAACTTTCCGAGTGCTTGCCGAAAGTTATTGTTGTCAGTCGTAGATTTTAATTGGATTTCAGTTCATTACAGTCACTTAATTAAAACTGATTTCACCTTTGAGAAAAAAAACATTCTGGTTTCGTTTGCTTATACGAGTATGATTTGTGTTCTAACTTGTCCCTTGATAGTTCCATTTGCCGAGAGAAAAAAATCTCTTCATTGCGTTGTCGATTGCTCCCTATTGATTGCTGGCAATAAAATGTCGGTCAAAAAGCGAACAGGCTAACTCAAACCAGAATTTATTCAGATTCATCCCAAGAATCCTAGACCCAATGGAATATCGTGAACATTTCAGTCCCACTACGAATGAGGCAGATCGGTTTGTTTGATCCGTGTGATTCACTGTCACCCCGTAGCTGGTCCAAATAAGTGTTTTGTGGCCATCGGAACCTAGTTAGCATAGGAGCAGACTTGGGAATGAAAACAAATTCCAATACTTCCAACTATGAGAACTGGCATAGGGAAGACGACGACGCAGTCCGTCGTATCAAACTATGCCCGGTGGAATGTAAACAATGCAGATTGCATAGAATCCCGTAAATAAGTTACAATTCAATAAAACACCTGATCGCAGTATGAATAGATACACAGGTCAAAAAAAAACGGGAAGGCCTAATGATAACAATGAGCAAGCCGTGTTAGACTAGGAAGCAAGTGATTAGACTTTCGGTTGTGCTACGTACGCGAGAAAGTTGAACGAATGATTCGTTACAATCACTTTACTACCGATGTTTGGCTTGCCAGGCGAAAACAGCTATCTTACGTGCATTGGAAACAAAACAAAATGGACTAGATCAGTAGAATGATTTAAGTTAGTTTAAAATCGTTGTGAAATAACCACCCATCAAAAATATTTTTTTACGAATGGAAAATTGCTCAATAGTAATTTTATTGATTAAGTTTTTAGACAGCATTCAGATTTCCGTGTTCTTTCACCTCACTACAGGTGGGGAACCGTTTACGAGTCGGTAACAACTAAAATATTGGCTAACGTAAATGATGACTTGCTTGTATTCTCCTTTTCCTCTGCACAAATTAAAAAATCCGCCGGAAAATGGAAGTTAACTGCAGATAAAATTACGTTAAACGAGGCTTCCTGCAACAATTTTACCTCTAAAGTCTCCTGACTGTCAACATGTACATGACTGGTACATAAGAAACTGTTACACTCTTAACGACGAATGTGTTGGTTGATGTTTAAGTCAATTTCTAAACGGCGTTTTTACCAAATTCTGAATTCTCAAGTTGAAACAATTTGGCCTGAAGGTGAGTGAATTTGAATTTGAGAGCCCGTTGACCTTAGACAAACACATTTTGTGACATAGGCATAAAGAAAGGGAACCACTGAAGTTCACCGTGCCTTTGATTCCCAGTGCGATTGCACACTGCTCATAGATATTCCCGAAAACCAGTCAAGAGACACCGGATGACACAAAAGTATGTCGAAATAAAACGTGGTTTTCGATTGCCCATCGTAATAAATCGGTCTGCTGGATGACTTTTGTTGGCCAGGCAACGACTCAACTTTGAAAGACGCCTGAGTGGATTTCTGTGGTAATCTAATCGAAAGTGCTTATCGCGTTTTCTGTCCGGATGCAGTTTTACGGTTGTACCATATTCCACACTGATATGAATAAATTACCTGGGAATCTTTAGGCCTCCTTTGGTATGCTAATGAAGTAAGGACCTCGTTGTTCCAACATCTCTTTCGAAAGATCAGAAACATTACCAGTATTTTAAAGTGGGCCAACCACTTTTGACTTCATTCTCATCTTGGATTTGTGAAGCATTGGGCTACCGAAAATGGTCTTGAGTGCTTGTGAGTTTTAGCATTAATTAAGTGTCACAGAGCGAATCGATTTGCAAACCAATGACCATACCAGCCATACACTAGAGACGAGAAGAAATTCAAAAGCTGCTGAAACAAGGGACAAGGTCAAACAGATGTCTAGCTCTCCTTCTGATCAACTGCATTGCCCGTGATGCCCATTTCAAAAGGCAATCCGCCTAACCTGAATCATGTTCTTATACTGGGCTCATTTTTCTTAGTCTTGTGGAACTCCGGTGCTTTTTCATGTCTGGGTGGCCGACAAACAATGCTCGACAGGTTGCCGATATGGTAATCACTGTCTTACCGGTGGTTTGGCATGAATGAACCGTGGTCGTGACCACAAAACGCATGGTCGCGGACAAGTACTGAATGGAAGAACGACGTGGTGAATGCTTGCCTGCAAAATGTATTCTCAATAATATACCAGAAATCACGATTAGAGTCACTGTGACCTGCCAAGTGCGACCTGCCATTCCGCAAACCCTAAGCTTCTTTTCATCCACATAAGAATTGTTCTTGGGCAAAAGCGATCGAAGAGAACGTACCCAGTACCGGCCATGCCTGAACCTATGACGTCTTGTTAATCCCTTAGTGCACGGACTGTACTACAGGTCACTGGCTCCCAGTAGTACTATCGTTTCAATGGACCAGGTTTTACAATTAGTCAACTGGATTACAAAAGAACACCTAAAATTTAGTAGCACAATGGTCACAAATCTACATAACATTTAAACATATAAATTAAATTTTAATCTCAGACCAAAGACTTCGTTCGTCTACTACACGCTGAATTGTTTTGTGGTAAAAAAAAGTAGTCGACTACCACAAACGTTTTCCATGCTCACCGGGACAAGGCAAATGGTACTCGTCACCACATTTAACACCTGATAAATTAAAACAAATCCAAAAGTAGAATCACTCTCATTTGGCGGAAATTCTATCAGGATCATGAACATTTTTGGAATGCATTTTTTCACTGACTTTGATTAGCATTTTTACTGGTAACTGGTGTTTGATCGCACGGTTCTCGTTTATTTGTACTCACCAACAGCATCCAAGATTTGTCCTGCAAGTAATAAGTGAACAGTATCGAACAATTATTAAACCCTTAAGTCTCAAGTTTTGTAATATTTAAGTAAAAAAGTAATACTAAACAGCTGCGTTTCCAGTCTCTTGCTTGTGATTTATGCACAAATGGTTAGATGTTTCGTATGAATTTTTGACGAAGTTGCCTAGGCTAAATTAACCTGTATCCGTAGTGGGCATAGTTACTCATGGAAACCTTGTTGCTAGTTAAACTGAATAGTGACGCCAACCGTACTCTCCCGTCCATTTTCAAGAGTCAGTGATCAAAATAAATTTGTTACATTTCAACTGCCGATACTGGTTTCTTCTAGATACGGATTCAGTCACTTCTACAATGAATAAGTCGATTGAGTAGTGTCATGTGTTCTTACAAAATAGATAAAACACCGTTTCCCAACTTTTTAATTAATACCAATCAAAGACAACAAACAGTAGGAAAGTCTAATTTCGGAGACATAGACGACCGGTACGTTTGCACTGTTCACTTTGCAGTCGCACACTTTCGTTACTATAGGCTGAATAATTTAATGATCGGTCTCACCCAATCCAGTCATCCTCATCGTCATCAGTTACATTTACCGACTCTCTCATCTGACAGGCGTAAGTGCCGTTTCGGAAGTACGGGTCAGACTGAAACACAAAATATCTGGTTGTCTGCAGTATGATGAAAATCTTCCGATGTTTCTGTTGTCGAATATCATTGCGTGGTCCGTGGATTCAAATTTGGGGATGCAAAAGAAATTTCCGTCCGCCGCTGATCAAGGATTGGTGAAAATTACAATTCCGACACTCGAATGCACGAAAAGACAATTAGACGTACTTGGACGCTGTAGCCGTACTGAGGTCAGTACGGCCAGGTAAACGCGCGCACGCCTGCTTACAGTATAGGTGAATCTACGAAATCAAACTGCGCGCTTACATGTGAAAATGATTTTACAATCACGAGCATGGTCAATCAAACCGGAACATCAAAATCTGGTTTGACGGTGACACGGTTTTCATCTTCCCCGAGAAAGTCACAGTGTCTCGAATTACTAACTAAACCCAAATCATGGGCTGATGGCAGACAAAATGATTTACTCACTGTCATTGAGCATTTTGTTGACTTGGAAACATCGAGTTCACAGAGAGAGCGAGAAAGAGAGAGAAAGAGAAAAGGTTGCACTTTTTATTCATGCCGGTACTCCAAGTCAGGCAGTGCATGCAGGTATATTTTGTAGAGTAACTTACGGAATGAATCAAACATAACCGAAACTGTACATCATAAAAAGTAATATTCAGGTAAGAATTGGACCCACACTTTTGGGACATGATATTTTTTTAAACTGAATAATAGTTCTGATAAATACTTTTCAACGGTTTATTCTCAGCGTTTGGAACAATACTCTAATTCACACTGGGAATTATCCAATAACCGTGCTATCACAGATTTTCATGTTTATCATCCTCGCACACCCCCTTCCCCGAAGCTCTCAAATATCCCAACGTAGTCGTCTGGTTGTTTCATTTTTCTGATAATTGTAAATAAAACAGCACATGGCTGGCTAAGTTAGCGAATTCATACATCATCCCGTCCATGATATCCTGCATCATTTTTCTCCTTACACTCTGACAGCTCCTCAGCTGGACATCAATGCCCGAATGGTCGCTAGAAATGAGGCATACAAGTCTAGAGAATGGGATTCGCAAAGCTGGCAATATGAAGTTTGGCATCTCACCATAATTTGTTATTGGATGAAATCGGTCGTTTTTGGTGAATGTCGAATACACGTTTTTGTGGAATGTTTTCATAACTAGTGAGTCTTTATTCGTTTATTAAAAGCATGAAAATTTACTGTAGCCTGTAACCAAGCCACATTGCTATTCGTCTGAATCACGTTTGTAATAAAAAGCATTGGCTCAACTGAGTCCCAAATTGCGTTTTTTCCAAAGAAGTCCAGTGTACTCCTCGTGGCGCCGTAAAGGCTATTCGGAGCATTGACGGAGATGCACGTCGCCATCAAGTATTATCTCTCTGGCATCTGCAATGACTTCACACTATTCTTTCAGAAGGTTGACAGTAATCGTGTGCTTAGAAATTCTCACAGCTTTCATCTCTATTCATATGGCTGGAATATGGCATTTCTGATGAGGGATAATGCACCTGAGAAGTGAAGGTGAGCTTTCAAAAATTTGTGACTTCACATAGCACATTCGAATTTCACCTAATGGGAGTATTACCGAAACTAGGCTACCTTCAGGTAACTGCCTTACGACTACGTCTTTCCTTCGTTTCTGTCTCCAAATTACCAAGGAACTTACTTTTCTGAGCCCTTTGTCAACTCGAGTAAATGAGGTAGTCGGACGTTCTCGTGAAAGAGTAATTTTCGGATTCAAATTCCCATATTGAGACGGACAACACGCAGACGGTTTATCACCCATTAGGCCTGCCTTGAGAATATCAAGAGCTTTCAGGTATCGCCGTGATTCTGCAAATCAGGCAGAAGCTAGTATTTGTATTCACCGCTTGAAGCGAATGATATATCATATTTGACAGCCTAAACTAGCTGGAAAATTGTTTTTCTCAGTGGTGTGTTTCGCATACGGATGGATGGAAGAACACGATCGGTTTCGCAGTTATCTCCGCTCTTCAGGTTTGCATCCGGGGAGATTTTATTCATCCATGCGTATGCAGAAGATATTACTAAGAAGAGAAAACAAACAATACAATCAGTCCTTGTGTCGACTTTCTCAAGGTTTGTGCTGCCTGACCGATGAAAATCCAATGGATCACCATGTGATTCTTAAATGGACTAATCATCCATTCACGCTCCTAACGATTCAGATGAGATTGTAGTGAGTAACTGGAAAGGTGATTGAAAATGTAGTATTAAAAATGATAACATGTCCCGAATCGTGAATGCAATTACGTCAGGTTGTGCGTGTTTTTCATCAAAGATCATCTAGTGCATAAGACAGGAAAGACCTGGCCATCCTTGCAGTGAGTTTAAAAAACGGTGCAACCTCGTTTCCTTTGATAATGTTCTGTTGTTGCTTGCGGGATGTTGCCTAATTGTCCGATTTATTTACTTACTGATTATTTTCCGCTGTCCAAATCAGTTGCTTGTTGATGTTGCCTTGTGCAGTCCAAAATTTGCGGGCAAATTAACGGATGGATGAGTTTTGGACACAGAGCCAAGGTAAGCCCAGTTCTTAATCGCTATGTATGGATCGAATTATTTAGGCCAAGCAATGACACTGCAGTTTTCTGTGTTCACGTATTCACATTTTTATTGTGTTTCAATGAACGGGGCATGCTTAGGAATTACTCGGATATTAACGCAAAAGCTGAAATTCAAACAGTCTTCTAACCTAGGCAAAAAACACTGAGGGAATCACAACAGTTCATTTTCACATACTTGCAATTAAAGCACGGATTATGTCCACTTTTTGCCTGGGAATTTCAGTTATTTTTTAAGATTCATGGATCGTGTGTCCATGCAACCCTCTTTCAACATTATTTTGGGGATATCAGTCAATAAATTTCCGAAATCCACAACAGCCTAATTGTGATTGGCATCTAATAGAATTAGATCTTCAAATTAAAAATATCATACCTTCATCTTTTGCTATGGGAACCAATGCGGAGAAAAACGTTAGAAGCATTGAAGCTGCAACTCCAATACAACATTAATTACAGCTTTAACACAACTAATTAAGCACCCATGCAAACATATTTACCACACGAAAGACTTAAAAATTGTTCCCATAAAATGTTCTTGATTTTTATTTTTCTCTGGAAATTTGCTGTTTCTCGCTGGCATAATTTATTTCTTAGGGCACCAATTCATTAGAATTTGTTACAGTGAATAGTGCCTATCTGTATTGACTTGGCGAACGATATCCAAGTGTTTTGTTGACCCGCTTTTTATGAAATTTGTCAATTTGAAAGCGTCATTTATTTTTTATCTGATAACTTAATTTGGATCAACTCATTCTGATCAAAGTCAAGAAATAATGATTACTTGCACTGTTATCTAATTTAAGACAAAAACTATCCTGTGCATATTGCTAAATAATTTATCATTTGCTAGTTGAAATTTTCTCAGCTATGCACCGATTAACGTGAACATACCAGCGATTGGCGTTTATCTTCAATCGATTCTGATCACCGTCAAATGAAACTCATCAGTTACCCTAGGCCTAATGAATCCTGTGATTGTCCAGTTAAATTCACCGGTGACTTCAGTGGCTTACCATAGTAATTTGTTTTGCTGACACATCTGTCCAGATGCGAATGCCGAACAGTTTATCATCAGGAGATATTTGAAATGTCCAGCAGTCAGTGGACACTGGACAGAGCGCAGAACTTAATTCCATTATTCTCTTTTGACTGGGTTGTCCATTTGTAGGTACGCATTTACTTTAATCTCATCTATAATATTCGATGAAAGAATGGACTAGTTCACGCGAGTGGAGCACACGAATGGTGGCACATGGCTGACTTTTCAGTTATTAACAGTTATCAGGTATGCATACCTGGTGCTTTCCGGTTCAACCATCCCTGAACGTTTTGCTCTGGACTGTGTAGATCTGCTTGAGTACCGTTTAGGTTGAGCTGTTGATTCCAACTCAGCACCCTTAGAATAGTCAACAAATTTGCCGTAGTTCCAGTGGGGGAGCGCTCACCCAACCTGATGTCGACCATTCACACAAGCTGACCGACTTTGTTGGCGCCGTCTGCAGTCATCCAGTACCATTAGCTCAGTAACGAATTTGAGAGATTCCGTTGGCCCGTTGGATATTCAACTCTTTGATGAATGACCCATTTTGAATATGCTTCACTTGGAATGCATCAGCACAGATAATATGGTTGGTCGCAGTGAAAGACTTCACCGCTACGTTAAACTGAATTCCATCAACGTCTAACTAAGGACAAAAATTTCAATGAAAGTAGTGAACTTTTCGCCCTTAACTCATCGAACGACATATTTAGGCAAGCCAACGTGAGTTTGGATTACTAAACTTCCGGCCAGCCAATGTCAGAGTCAAAGCTACACGTATTCCAAATAAGATGTGGTTGAAATGATCAAATATACCATTCAGCTCATTTTCAAGTCGCAACACATTTTTACAGCAACATGAAACGCTTACATTAATTTGCTTACCACTATCCATGTCAACTAATTAAAGCATAGAATAAAACGCATGTTGAACTAAATTCAATCCAGTCAATCTTCCACAGATGCCACATATCAGTTGAAACTAAATGCCTTTCGATTTTTCCATAAGTTGAAGTCAATTTCGTGACGCGAGTTTTCGACGTTCACAATTCCCGAATACAGTGGCAAATTGGACAAACAAGGGTAAAATTTAAGTTCGACCATCCAAATTAATCAACCTGGTTTACGTCTAGAGCTGATATAAAAGATTGTAAGTTTCTTCTCAGAACTGGTACTTGAATTTTTAATAGTCCAAAATCAACGGACTGGTGATAGTGGTAAGCAAAGCGAAAAAGAGTACCGCATGTCACACATCATGAGGCGTTTTGTAAAAGTTTGATAAACGTTATACGTCATTTATTTTAAACCAAAAGGACTTTTGTTCTTTAGATTCAAATAATATCTATGGTAGTGAATTTCGCAGAATTATAACTCCTTTCAAAATTATTAGTTTGTAATTCACCCGAACCCCGGTTGCAAGCACTTTTCCGGTTAAAGTGGACTACTGAAAACGAACGAGAATTTCATCCGAGCCATTTCATCTGTTTATTTGCTGTGAGAAAAATACGGATTTGGATAAGCAAAACGTCATGTTTTCCAAAATATAATAATTCAACTTACATCTGTCCGTTGGAGAGTTCTTGTAAACTATTTGCAAAATGTGCATAATTAGAAGAAGTAAACAAATACTGCTTCGAATCCGCTTGTAACTTTGTAATCAGTTGCGCTTACACCGAAAATGCCCAAATGAGAAATGCGATTGAGGCTGTGCGCATTGGTACCCCGTCGATGGAATCGCGGGAAAAGAAAAACAAAAGACGTGTACACAGATCGTTGTTCTACTGGA
>LUCM01003831.1:16994-30375 GCA_008360955.1 Fasciolopsis buskii
ACTCTTCGACGAAGAGCTTCCATGCACACTCCTGTTGCTACAGATTCGATTCTGGTGAGAAATATCAATCAATTCGGAGTGTACAAGTATGTGGATGTTTGGACAAGAGAGCATCGGGTACGCATACCTGACGAGCGACAATAACCGCGAAACCGGTCGTGTGCTCCCGGGCTAATTTTGTTTACGCATCCAGATACTACTTCCTGCTTATATATATATATATATATACATATATATATATATATATATATATATTGCACAGGACTAGGTCCAAATCATATGCCATCGGAATAATGGTCAGGGATGAGAGCAATAAGGGAGAAAGGGAAAAGAAAAGAAAACAACGTGCATTGTTCAATACATGGTAGGTTCTCTATCCTGTATCTCCACTTCATTGGCTATCCATCGAGATCTGCGATTATGTGCGTTTGGTACTATCCGGCTGCCCGAACCGAGGAAGGTTGACATAGGGGACGTTTTTGACCAGACGATCCAACCTACAAAATAGAAGGACGATCTGAGGATGGTACAACTGACTAGGGACCGATGACTGCTGGCTCGATTCATGCACCCTTTCGGTTGGGGCTAGACATCCTTGGGTGCCGAGTACACCCTCTTGCCACAAATGCTGCTGAGGATACCGCCGTATGCTTCGTACGCCACCCGTGGTTGGTTTGGGATCGGGGTTTAACCATCTTCCCTAGACTGGTTATCTGTTATCAGTCAATACGGTGAAGAGTGCCGGGCGTTCGCCTTCGTCATCGCGTTTTTGTAGGAAAACCTCTGCCACGAGAAGGCGGTGCGTAGAAATCCTTTAGCAGAGGCTATTTGAGACACGGCCATTTGTGTGTAATTTTGAGAGGCTAGCGACCGATTTGGAGCTTGAGACTTCCACCCCTCGACCACGCTGAGGCAGCTAGAAGCTAGGGCTGGGTGTACTAGATTTCTTGTTGCTCAGAGCTCTTGTGTTGGTTTGACGCCTTACTCCCTTGTAGGTGAGACTCTTCGACTTGAGTTCACAAAGTGAAACCCATTCTGCGGTCTGGGCCGCAGCGGAGCCTCGCTTCTCGAATCGCCTATACCACTCCATACAAAACCGTAACAACCTTCATTCTCCCTGATACAAGGGCCATGCAAGATACCACAAAAACATGTTTCACTACATTTATCTGACGTCGCCGTTAATAGAAAAGATAGTAAATTGGTCACTTCACTACCTTCACTGTTCACACGCACAGCCGAATAAGGAACAAAGCTGCCTGTCACATGTGGGTGATCCGGGTCCCGGTGCTCGTGCTCATTCCAGCTTCGGAATCGTTTGGAAGACGACATTCAACCATGCATTATTTACTGCATTTCAGTCAACAGTTGCGAATATGCCGTTTGGCTGGATTGTTCTGTTCGTGACTGGTAGCCGATTGTCACAACGAGACTACACCTTGACGTGGTGTGACGGCTTGCGTGCCTCCATTGCCCAACGAGCTATACAGGATGGCTTATCTAAAGCCGAAGATCCTATCATGCCTGGAAGGTCAATGACTAGAGGCCTGACGAAGCACTCCCCTGGTCCTCCCAGTCGGGGATTGGTCTGAGTTAGCAGCTCGGTCGGAAAAACGAGTGGAAGAATAGTTGACCCAAGTAGATGGGCGCCCACTCAGCTATACCCCGCTGCCTTGCGGTCAGGTTCATGTTAGGACCAAAGGCTTCGGTTGAGAGCCCTAATCGTTCTTCCCTAGCAGCACCCATCCATCAATCCCCATGAGTTACAGGCCTACAGATAATTGCATACTGCATCGGTCGTCGTGCAGGATAATCAGGACTGCGTTGCCTATTGCATCGAGCGCAGGTGTGGTGGGTAGAGATAAGTATGCCACTGCTCAGGATTCCCTCTCTTTTGTTCAACGTTTCTCTTCTGTCTCCAACCGAATCTTTGTGCCTACCCATAGTGTCTCCACTGCTAACACGCCCGATACTCGCAACGGTTTATTGTCAAGTAGTGTAGCAAGTGGTTTTCAATCTGTTAGTTCAGATTTTCTCAAACCTCATCAGCCTCTGAATCTCGGTTCCTTCAATGTGCGCACTCTCACGCAGGCTGGCCAACTGGCATGTTTGGCTCTGACAGTGGACTCACTTTTGATTGATGTCTGCTGTGTCAGTGAAACACGAATTCAGAATTTGAGTAGAGTAGAGTAGATTAATTCAACTGACTGCGTCCAATTTCTCGTCGAGATATTTCCTGCACACTTCAGAAGTCGAGGCAGCTGAAGCTGTGGGTCAACGTGGTGTCAGGGCAGAGAGTTTGACATTGTAGTGGTTGGAGGTAATTTTAATGCACAAGTTGGAAAACTGAGTGCATCGGAAGCCTGTTTAGGTGGGCGGTGCGCCTTGCCTGCTGAGCGAACAGATAACGGGGAGAGACTTATCCAATTCTGTGCGGACAACAACTTATCCTTGTCTAGTACGAATTTCCGACACGATTCGCGCCGCACGGCAACATGGCGCTCTAACTCGACGGGTAGTCTGAGTCAGATCGACCATATTGCAGTAGGCTAACGTTGGCGCGGTTCTGTCCAGAACTGTAAATCGTACTGGATCACGTACGTCGATTCGGACCACGCTTTTTTAATGCGCTTTGCTCTGCAGCTGAATGGCCATCGACGCAGACCACAAACCCGATTGGCCGTCGAACGTCTGTGTGACTCGGTTACGAACATGAACTATCCGATGAGCGCATCCATGGTAGAGAACGAAGGCTAGACCGTTGGACTAAGCCCTTCAAAATCAGATTAGCTGGCCACACGCTAATGTATTTAGGCTGACGTGGAATAAGGCACCGATTATGCCAGTTCACAAAAAAGCACACGCAGTGACTGCAACCATCGTCGGGGCATTAGTTTGAATCCGTTAGTTGCTAGGATGTTACTCTGGATAATGCTGCATCGTTTGACACCAATTCGCGAGAGTTTCATCTGGAAACAACAGGCCGGATGTCGTCCAGGTCGAGGTTTCAGCGACCAGGTATTCACTTATGGGCAAATACTGGAAACGTGCCACCCGCACCGTCACCCAACGGTCGTAGTCTTTTTGGACTTCAAATGTGCGTTCGACTTCGTGGTGCCCACCGGAAGGGTATGCCAGGGAAGTTTGTAAACCTGTTGCGAGCATTGTACTTGCATACTTATGGTCGCGTGAGGGTATATGGTGAGCTACCAAGTTTATTCGAAACGACTAGCGACGTTCGACAAGGGTTTCCTATCTCCATTCGTGTTCAACTTCGTCATGGACGAGGTGATGGAAGATGCTTTAGCAGGTCTTCAGAATGTAGGAGTCGAACGGGGAAATGGAAGGAAACTGTGTGATCTAGATTAAGCAGATGACGTTGTGTGTCCGTTGGAGTCCGCGGATCATGCACAACGCGCACTAGATAGACTCTTGAGGTCGGTTGCTCGGTTTGGCATGTGCTTTGCACCTTCAAAGTGCAAAGTACTGTTACAAGACTGGATGACAGTAGTGCCCAACTTGATACTGGATGGATAGGAACTAACGATTGTGAACCGTTTCACATATCATAGTCGCTGCATGTCGAACGATGTTAGCTCGGGGGTGGGGATGAACATACGTATATTGAAGGCTCGAGCAGCTTACGCTGGACTGAATCACTTGTGGTGTCGGCCTGATATTTCACTGAAATTGAAAGGTCGTGTGTATTGTGCCGCAGTGCGTTCAGTTCTGTTGTACGGTTGCGAGACGTGGAGTATGCGTGTGGGCGATGTTCGTCGGTTGGAGGCTTTCGATCACCGATGTTTACGTAGTATGGCTAGGATTGGATGGAGTGAGAAGGTGAGTAATGTGGAGGTCAGGAACCTGGTCCTAGGGGCCAATTCTGAGGATATCTTATTTCAGCGCATGAAACTTATTAGACTGCGCTGGTTGAGTTATGTGTTGCGTATGGCAAACACTCGTCTGACATACTGTGCCCTATTTTATGTTCCTCCCAAGGAGCGGAAGAATCCGTGGAGGTCAACAGATGACGTGGTAATGTTGGATGAGAAAATGTTCGGCGAACTTGTGTAAAATAGGTGTCTCACGTCTTGTTGGTTGGGATCCGAATGATCCGTCGAGTAGCTGGCTAGAGAAACTGAAAGACATGAGAGTGAACCGTGAACAGTGGTGATCGTGTTGTCATTTTCTATAAAATCAGAATGATTGAATAGGTACGGTTTACTGTGTTGAGTGTGTTAGCTGCAACAATCTCTTTCTTTTGCAACCTGTGTCGGTCCATTTTTTGTTTCTTTTGGATATTCACCTTTTGGTATGCATATATAACCCCGGGGGTAAAGGCAGCGGTCTTTGCCTTGCATTTAAACGCTGAACGATGATGCTGGCGATGTCTATGAGTCTTTTACTGTTATGGTTTGTGTATGTTGTTGCCAGTTTCGCTGTCTTTTCCCTCAATGCAGATTCTATCAGGATTTTCGTTTCTACGTCCGAGTTCTGTTTTCTGTTCGGTTGTCAACCTTACTAGCTGATTCGCCAAGATTGAGCCTCGCATCGTCGACTCATTTTATGTCCTTGCCGATGGCATCGCTAGTAGTGATCGTCTCGTTTGTGTTATTTAATGGTTCGCACAAACGTTTATCCTTAAATGTGACACGAAATCACCTGGTGCCCTCCCTCGCCTTCACAGTGTTGGATTTTAGATTGAACACTTTTCTTATTGGTCCCCGATGGTGTGCTTCGGCCGAAGATTTTCGCTCATTCTGGTCCACACCTGTACACTCAAATCTTGTTTTGGTCTTAGCTTGCTTGTTTGCCCCTAGTTTGTCTTCACACTGACACGAAAACCACGATCCATGGATCATGTGTCTAGATGATAACCGCTTACATAAGTATCACTCGGAGTTATCAACACGTTTATCGTCACAATAAAATGTCTAGGTTTCGAGCAGACACTGGAGCCAAATCAGTGCTCTGGGTTCAGTAGCATCTGCCAGGCAGGACTTCGTACCATGTGAACCTTGGAAACGGTTGACATACTCGACTTCAGTTGCTCTGCTAAATGGTCGCAGACCCCTGAAATGTCATCTGGCCAGGATGCCGATAAATGACCACGGATAGTGGTGGGTGGGGATGTGTAAGTAAATGGAAAAGGTTGCAGCTGTTGGCGACAATCCTAACCTTTGCCGACTTGTTAAGAGTGCTGATCAGTGGCAGCTGAGTGTAAGCAAGGCAATCAAGAGATTAGATAGCACTATGATTCACTTTCATGAGCGTTAGCTTAGAGTCCATAAGAGCTCCTTCCCAGGCGATTATTCAAAACGATGTGGGTAATGTGGTTGATTACCATGGTCAGTTCTGATGTTGCAATCGGAACCTTCCCTATTCTAAGTTGTTCTTCAGCTCATCGCTTTGCAGTCGCTTTGCTTTCCTTGTTCTCTTTTTCTTTTACTTAAAGGAAGTTTCGAGGTAGCACCCAAAACTTGGGCCCGTTAATGCACGGGTAATGGTTGTTAAAACTAAACTGACATTGAGCATATTTTAGTGTAGGTTTTTTCGTTGGTATCAAGGTTGTTTTGAAACCATCAGGTATCTGCACCCGGTACTCTCTTGTCCACACATCCATGCACACCTAACGCTACAAATTAGATGTTAAACAGTGGTTTGAAAAATCCTTCGTAATGGTATTTGTATAACTGGCAATAATTGCAGTAACTTTTAAGAATGAAGTATGCTGCGCTAATTCCCGTGTGTCACTTAGATCTATTTCTGATCATTTGTTTAATTCTTTTGTTTCTATTCTCAACCCTGCTTGTTCCAATTGTTTATTGATTCATGGTTGTCAATTTGTTTTTTTTCTCACACTAACCGGTTCGGTTCATTTCATCCTTGCCAAACAACGTACCTTAGTACGCTAGTGCAAGTTTAGTGTTTGTCAAAACTGAAGCTGAACTACACGGAAAGATCCGATCATGTTTCGTTTCTTTATCCGCAATTTTTTCTAGATGCCATCGGTTCCCACATCCGAACCAACCCATCCTGAGTTCCTCCCGGCCAAGTCACCAGTTTTATCACATGAAGGTCAGGACTCTCAGGCTTTGGAAATGCAGAAACTGGATGCCATTAAAGAAGTGTCTGAGGAAGTAGTCACCAGCCGTGAAGGTTCTAGACCAAAAACTTCCGACTTGGACGAAGGTAATTCTTCGTTTCTCGCTGTTTTTATTGCCCGGTGAGCCGACCCGCCACGCTGTTTTTTCGTACATCCACGATCAAGAGCTGATATGGAAAGCATTGGAGATCACAGACCACTGGTAAAATGGACATGAACTCTGATTAGGCTGTTGGGAAAGCTGTCGATCAACTATTAACAAATGGTAGAATGTTTAGATGCCGCATACTAGCAGGCAAAAGATGAACAGACTATTTTGTTTTTCCTACCTAGCACGTCTGACAAAGAACCAAAAGTTGTGAAACAATTAACCACGCTTGATCCACTAAAATGCGATGATTCTATCCCTCTGATTTCTATGGCCATGGTTGTTTGGTTTTTTATTGCATGTACCATGTATGAGTGTTGTGGGAGAAGCGAGTTCCATCGTCGCTATGGCGCATTGTGCAGGTAAAGTCTGCCGGCAACCGTGTCCCTGAAACTTGGGCGTAGCATAGAATCACAAGCTGGCGGGTAACGAGCCGGACGACAGCGGGTTGCTTTCTGCCGCCAAAGAGACCCGCAGATCTGGGATTCGGACCTCGGACCATTTTGGTTTAACAAATACCTAATCTATTTGAACTATTCCGGTTGTTTTATTCAATGTTGTAGTTCTTTTAAGCCGTGGATATACCCGTCACGTGATGTGTGCTCATCCATGGTGGACAACGAAGGCTGGAACGTTAGGCTGAGCACTTCAAGGATCAGTTTAGCTGGCCATACGCTGACGTATTCAGGCCGACGTATACAACTACGAGTCCTTAGGAGACGTCCGTCAACCGCCAACTCCCAAAGGAATTGGAATTAGAGTCGAATATTCGAATTCTGAAGAGGGGAAAAGCAGCCGGTCCCGATGAACTTCCCTCAGTTGTTTTCACACTGGGCGGGGAAGCTGTAATGAAATCACTTACCTCCTTGATTCGTGATATTTGGAACGACGAGCTTATTTCGTTATCGTGGGGTGAGTCAGTGGTTGTATCCGTCTTCGAAAAGGGCACACGGATTGACTGTAGCAATCGTCGGGGCATTAGTTTGAATCCGTTAGTTGCTAGGATGTTACTCTGGATAATGCTGCGTCGTTTGACACCAATTCGCGAGAGTTTCATCTGGAAACAACAGGCCGGATGTCGTCCAGGTCGAGGTTTCAGCGACCAGGTATTCACTTATGGGCAAATACTGGAAACGCGCCACCCGCACCGTCACCCAACGGTCGTAGTCTTTTTGGACTTCAAATGTGCGTTCGACTTCGTGGTGCCCACCGGAAGGGTATGCCAGGGAAGTTTGTAAACCTGTTGCGAGCATTGTACTTGCATACTTATGGTCGCGTGAGGGTATATGGTGAGCTACCAAGTTTATTCGAAACGACTAGCGACGTTCGACAAGGGTTTCCTATCTCCATTCGTGTTCAACTTCGTCATGGACGAGGTGATGGAAGATGCTTTAGCAGGTCTTCAGAATGTAGGAGTCGAACGGGGAAATGGAAGGAAACTGTGTGATCTAGATTAAGCAGATGACGTTGTGTGTCCGTTGGAGTCCGCGGATCATGCACAACGCGCACTAGATAGACTCTTGAGGTCGGTTGCTCGGTTTGGCATGTGCTTTGCACCTTCAAAGTGCAAAGTACTGTTACAAGACTGGATGACAGTAGTGCCCAACTTGATACTGGATGGATAGGAACTAACGATTGTGAACCGTTTCACATATCATAGTCGCTGCATGTCGAACGATGTTAGCTCGGGGGTGGGGATGAACATACGTATATTGAAGGCTCGAGCAGCTTACGCTGGACTGAATCACTTGTGGTGTCGGCCTGATATTTCACTGAAATTGAAAGGTCGTGTGTATTGTGCCGCAGTGCGTTCAGTTCTGTTGTACGGTTGCGAGACGTGGAGTATGCGTGTGGGCGATGTTCGTCGGTTGGAGGCTTTCGATCACCGATGTTTACGTAGTATGGCTAGGATTGGATGGAGTGAGAAGGTGAGTAATGTGGAGGTCAGGAACCTGGTCCTAGGGGCCAATTCTGAGGATATCTTATTTCAGCGCATGAAACTTATTAGACTGCGCTGGTTGAGTTATGTGTTGCGTATGGCAAACACTCGTCTGACATACTGTGCCCTATTTTATGTTCCTCCCAAGGAGCGGAAGAATCCGTGGAGGTCAACAGATGACGTGGTAATGTTGGATGAGAAAATGTTCGGCGAACTTGTGTAAAATAGGTGTCTCACGTCTTGTTGGTTGGGATCCGAATGATCCGTCGAGTAGCTGGCTAGAGACACTGAAAGATATGAGAGTGAACCGTGAGCAGTGGTGATCGTGTTGTCATTTTCTATAAAATCAGAATGATTGAATGAGAGCGCTTTTGCCGTTAGACGGTGTTGAGTGTGTTGGTTGCAGCAGTCTTCTTGTCTTTTGCCACCTATGTAGGTCCGTTTCCTGTTCCCCTTTGATATTCACCCTTTTTATATGCATATATAACCCCGGGGGTAAAGGCAGCGGTCTTTGAGGCTTGCCTTGTTGTTTAGCGCTGAATGATGATGACTATGATGTTGGTAATGTATCTGGTAGCTAAGTTTTATGTCGTGTTGCCTAAGCTTCCGTTAATTTTATTTCGGGGTGCTTGGTATTATTCTGTTGATGGGAAATCATTTGTGATTGCTCTTGTTCTCTATAACTTTCGGCTTTTCCGTTTATAGTTCACAATGTAATTCGTCGTGACAATGAGGAGGAGTTCAGTGATCATGCTATGCATGACGATTTGGCGTTTATGGGTGGGCCGGAGACCCCGTATTTGGCTCCACCCAGTGTGCTTTCCGAAGCGCCACCTAGTGTGATGCAGGTATATTCCTTATTTTCCGATGTTTTTTTTCGTTCTGGTTCATTTAGTAGTTCAAGTCCACATTGCAGTGTCTTATGTTTTTACGGAACGTATACTATCGTTTTAGAAAACCGCACTGTACCTATGCGGAACAGTGTTAGGGTAGTTTGCAGCGTCTGGTCATCAAAACATGGAGTGTTTTTCTGTATTCTATAAAACGATGGATTTTTCCGCAAATATCTTAGAGGACAATTATCATCTTGCCAAGATTGTTAGCTTATTAGGGCGCTAAAACAGACCTAATGACTTTTTTGTTGTGCTGTATTGCCAATCAGTACAACTGAGTTCAAACTTGTCGTCGCCCGGCCCAAGTCCCATCTCGACTGCAATTTAGATTGGATCTTCTTATGATGGCACAACAAAGCGAACGACGCGAAACAGTGGTTTTCACTCGAACTGTCTGAGATGAAATCATCATTGTTTTGGACAAATGAAACTGGAGGAAAACCCCTAAGATCCCGGGGGGATTGCGTGCTCTCAGGGAGAAAACGAGGTTATTTTGTTATTAAATTAGATATTTGTTGAATGACTGGAAGCTAGTTAAAGTGGAGAACGATGGTTTAGACGACGCTGTGTTAACCGTGCCACTCATGGGGATGATCGTATACTAGTGTTACAGAAAAACCGAGTGAATTTCTTGTGATTGAGCTAGGTGTTTAGATCGCAGATGTTTCATTGTCAGATGGGATGACATTGTCGATTTGTATTTTATTGTATTGTATAGACTTTTGCGTACAATAAATAGTGTCGCATTTCAGTCACAAAATGTGAGGTTAGAAATAACATTTTAAAAAAATAATATGAAAAAAATGTACACTCATCACCTCGTAGAAAAATGTCTTTGAGGAATAATCATTATGGTAGGTTGCTCAGGAAGTCGGCTGTATATCAGTAAGATACGATTTAAAAGCCCGGTGTGCCTAGTTTGGTAAGGAATTCTGATTGAGGCT
The DNA here is from genome assembly GCA_008360955.1 of Fasciolopsis buskii. NCBI lineage: Eukaryota > Metazoa > Platyhelminthes > Trematoda > Plagiorchiida > Fasciolidae > Fasciolopsis > Fasciolopsis buskii. Next base: position 27,025 of record LUCM01003831.1, read on the forward strand.
GTTTCGGACTAAGACATTTAGTCTGGGGAGTGATGTAATCGCTCTAAGGCCTTCTTTAGATCATCAGGTCTTTCTCAGAACGCATATAGCCGTTGGGCAAGGTGGGTTACTGTTTGAGGATAGCGGTGAAGTTTTAGCATTAAAGTTAGCAAAATCTCTTTAGATTTATCTGGAAAAAGGATCAAATACCCAAATGCTAGTTTTAATCGGGGGTCGCGTCTATTTGTATATTTAATTTGCACCTATCCGATCGCGGATCAGCGAAAAACGACAAAAATGCGAGAAAAAGATGAAAGTGAAAAGGGGACGTCCGTATGTTGTTCTCAACAAGTCAGATCCGCCAAATTCCTCCTTTAAATCATCTAAGGTCCGTCCTAATCCGTGGTATCCCAGCTACGCAAATTGAAGTAGGGGTTCTCTTAAGTGGCCTCCACTGGTAGCCATAAAATCCTCAACGCGATGGATAGAGACTAGGCGATATGGCTAGGCTCCACAGTGAAGTGCAGTCTTAGCATTCAGTATGTTTCTGCTAGGTTATGGTTCTTTATGGTCTTGTTTTTATTCCACTGTTTTTAGATGCTGCTAGATAGGAATCGAAACTATTGAACGTCGGTGCGAGGTCGATGGTTGCAAAGAACCGAAGTGATCTACTCTAGTTGTCAAGTTTATGGATTAGTTTCCATATTATGGGTTTCTGCTTTTCAGTTCGCCGGGCAGTGGTGTGAAGGTTAATCCTTCTCTTTTCGGATGTTCGTGATCAGCGATGTAACAGCAAGCGAAACTATCATTTCTTCTGTTCAGTTTGGGGTCTTTGATCTTTTTGAGACAGATGGCGGAGCATTTAGTGCTGTAGTCATCTTCTCAAACGGATGGACGTAGGGGACGAAAAAAGATACTTGGCTAACTGGTTGTTTGGAGATGGCGATGTGACAATTAGCCGCAATGAGACTATGGCTTATGTACCTTAAGGAGTCAGTCCGTAAATTCTTGAAAATTGATCCTCTATGAGTCCGATTTGCTTTTACAGTTCTTCGGTGATCTTGGCCTTATTGAGTCTCATTAATGTCTTTGAGATTTTGGCCCTTAGCTGTTTCGTGGGGTTTCCTATGACCGGTTGACAGGTTGTTTCATCGGTGAGTAACTATCGCATTTTTTTCTCTGCAGTTGGACTCACCCAGCATCGCGATCGCTTTACCCTTTTCTGCGGGAAGGAAGACTCATTAGAAGAATCCCCTTCCCGAAGAAGATGCAATTGGTATAATCTTAATAAGGGACGCAAAACAAACAGAAATAAGGAAACGCAGGAGGTCACTTGTGCATTGAGTTTACAGCTTTGTCGCACTGGAATCGGTTTAACGCTGGTCGATGGATTTTTTGGATTTCTCTGAACTTCATTTTACCAGTATAACATCCTGTCAAGAATTCGTTTTATTCAGTTGATTGATGTTGATCAGGCGCACTCTTATTGACACCTCGCGGTATCACTAAGCTCTTTGATGACGATTCCCAAACTGACAGGTGGTGTGGAATAACTAGGATTCGTCTCTTCTTGGTAGTTTATTTTTCAACCCTGGCCTAGTACGATTGTGCGGTTTCATTCTATTCCGATTTCCTGGTTCCATCATAGTATTTCTCTTAGTTTGCCATGGTAACTGGGATTCATGCAAGTAGTGAAAGAAGGCATTTCCTTCAAGATTTGCCTGTGCGGTTTTGTTACGATAAGTCATTAACTTAATTTTTGATTGCGTTGGGGATTTCGTGGTTTTCATGGCCAGGGAAAATTTATGAAGATAAGCCTATGGTTACGGATAATAGCGCACTACTTTTCAGTTGCGTTGCCCTGGATCATTATTTCATCTTTAATCCACTGGGAACTAGTCGCTGCCCATAAAGAACAATCTTGGTGTGTGGGAAAAGGAGGGGGGTTCATCATCATCATCATCGTTCAGCGATAAACAGTAAGGCAAACCTCACTGTTTATCGCTGAACGATGATGATGATGATGAACCCCCCTCCTTTTCCCACACACCAAGATTGTTCTTTATGGGCAGCGACTAGTTCCCAGTGGATTAAAGATGAAATAATGATCCAGGGCAACGCAACTGAAAAGTAGTGCGCTATTATCCGTAACCATAGGCTTATCTTCATAAATTTTCCCTGGCCATGAAAACCACGAAATCCCCAACGCAATCAAAAATTAAGTTAATGACTTATCGTAACAAAACCGCACAGGCAAATCTTGAAGGAAATGCCTTCTTTCACTACTTGCATGAATCCCAGTTACCATGGCAAACTAAGAGAAATACTATGATGGAACCAGGAAATCGGAATAGAATGAAACCGCACAATCGTACTAGGCCAGGGTTGAAAAATAAACTACCAAGAAGAGACGAATCCTAGTTATTCCACACCACCTGTCAGTTTGGGAATCGTCATCAAAGAGCTTAGTGATACCGCGAGGTGTCAATAAGAGTGCGCCTGATCAACATCAATCAACTGAATAAAACGAATTCTTGACAGGATGTTATACTGGTAAAATGAAGTTCAGAGAAATCCAAAAAATCCATCGACCAGCGTTAAACCGATTCCAGTGCGACAAAGCTGTAAACTCAATGCACAAGTGACCTCCTGCGTTTCCTTATTTCTGTTTGTTTTGCGTCCCTTATTAAGATTATACCAATTGCATCTTCTTCGGGAAGGGGATTCTTCTAATGAGTCTTCCTTCCCGCAGAAAAGGGTAAAGCGATCGCGATGCTGGGTGAGTCCAACTGCAGAGAAAAAAATGCGATAGTTACTCACCGATGAAACAACCTGTCAACCGGTCATAGGAAACCCCACGAAACAGCTAAGGGCCAAAATCTCAAAGACATTAATGAGACTCAATAAGGCCAAGATCACCGAAGAACTGTAAAAGCAAATCGGACTCATAGAGGATCAATTTTCAAGAATTTACGGACTGACTCCTTAAGGTACATAAGCCATAGTCTCATTGCGGCTAATTGTCACATCGCCATCTCCAAACAACCAGTTAGCCAAGTATCTTTTTTCGTCCCCTACGTCCATCCGTTTGAGAAGATGACTACAGCACTAAATGCTCCGCCATCTGTCTCAAAAAGATCAAAGACCCCAAACTGAACAGAAGAAATGATAGTTTCGCTTGCTGTTACATCGCTGATCACGAACATCCGAAAAGAGAAGGATTAACCTTCACACCACTGCCCGGCGAACTGAAAAGCAGAAACCCATAATATGGAAACTAATCCATAAACTTGACAACTAGAGTAGATCACTTCGGTTCTTTGCAACCATCGACCTCGCACCGACGTTCAATAGTTTCGATTCCTATCTAGC